>ML268181.1:5301-42513 GCA_005239495.1 Nicotiana undulata
TCTTTCCGAATCTCATCACGCCCTTCATAGGCGACACTCGAAGAAATACCTGGTCTCCTACCATAAAAGCCAAATCTCGAACCCTACGATCTGCATAGCTCTTTTGCCTGGACTGAGTTGTACGAAGCCTATCCTGAATAATCTTCACCTTATCCAAGGCATCCTGGACTAACTCAGAACCCAGTAATCTAGCCTCTCCGGGCTCAAACCATCCGACTGGAGACCGACATGTCAAATAGTTTTTTGTAATGCTTGTATATGCTGTTATTTGCCAGTGTTAGCTAACTATTGTCTCTTGCCTTTGACAATAATATACTTCGTAATCCTTGCTTTATTCTGGGGATTGCGTGCCAATTTACGTCTTGCAGCAAGTGGTTTCTGCAAAAGATTGGTCACGAAGGTAATCGCTTAACTTTCTTGTTCTCATGTATCATTGCCTTGGAATTGATGTCCTCCATTTCTGCGAGATCACTCTGATGTTTTGGTTTAAATTTAATTTTTATTTTATTTTCTGACATCTTATAGGCCTCAACAACTTACTGATGGCTTATGAGGATAAAACAGCATATGCCATGTGTGTCTTTTCTCTCGCTCTTGGGCCAAATACAGAACCATTGACTTTTGTTGGAAAAACTCTGGTAAGCATTTGCTTCTATAAGGGCAGCTCGGCGCACTAAGCTCCCGCTCTGCGCGAGGGCCGGACCACAAGGGTCTATCGTACGCAGCCTTACCCTGCATTTCTGCAAGTCCACGAATATTTCCTTTAGACTTCATATTTCCGTTGTTTCAACTTTCAATTTATCTTCTGCTGATGAGGTTTATGCTTCAAATTAGAATGATCCTTGTTGGGTGTTGCATGAATATTTTGCTAAAGTAATATCAAGACTGCTGGTTAATATTTCCTTTTTTAAATTAAGTACCAGAATGCTGGTTATTTGTTTACTTATATGAAAAGAAAATGGAAAAGTAGTTCCTGTTTGACTTCTTATGATGGAGCTTCTTGTTTATTACTTGTGTCTCCTGTCTACTATTTAGGTAGAATACCCTCGTCCATTCTTACTAAGAAATTGAAAGAAGCCCTCAAAACAGAAGGGTGGAAGTTCTTTTACATCCTTATAAAGATTATCAGTTATATATACTAAAATGAATAACTTGCGAAACTTGATAGTAGACCTGTCAAATAGGCCGGGTTGACCTACGAACCGGCCCACATAACCCATTAAAATTGACCCTTTAACCGACCCATGACCCACGAAACCCTAACCGGACCAAACCATTAATTTAAGGAGCCTGGGCCAGGCTATAATATTTTGACCCACTGAACCGGACCGGACCAAATCACTCTCACTCACACACACACACACACACACACACATATATATATATATATATATAGAGAGAGAGAGAGAGAATTGGTAAAAAATTGAATCCAAACATTGAAGAATGAATATAGTACCAGACTCTATGAGGCGTCTTGTTGAAATAGTCAAATTCCATATGGTTTAGACTATTAGTTATAGAAATTGTCGAATTCCATATGCTTCTCAAGTTTAATGTTAATAAAGTATGATTTTTCTTTCATTTTTATTCTAACCGGCTTCAAGGACATGTAGTAATTTTAAGTTAGTATATATGTATAAAGTTTGAAATTTTTATCATTTATTAGTTTTTAACTTTTTTTAATTAAATTGGATTCGGCCCATTAGGGCCCGGATTAAGGATTACGGGTCCGGGTGGGGTCAACATGTTTTGATTAATGGGTCAAATCTGGACCGGCCCCTATAAGAAAGTGAACCGGACCAGTCCGGTTAACGACCCACTGGCCAAGAGTCAACGGGTCTGGTCGACACATTTTACAGGTCTACTTGATAGATTCTCTTTTAATATTTCTTTATTGAACTATGCAAACAATAGCACTAACATTGCGAACATGGCTCTTCAGGGAAGGATAGTCCCAGCGAGGGGGCCCAATGATTTCGGATGGGATCCAATATTTCAACCTCATGGCTATGACCAGACGTAAATCTCCTGTCCTCTTAATATTTGCCTATCGAACCTCTTGACATGAAGAGTAGTAACTGATAGAACTGTTCTTGCAGTTATGCTGAGATGCCCAAGGAAGAAAAGAACAAGATTTCTCACCGGGGTAAGGCTCTTGAACTAGTGAAGTCACACTTCGCTGAGGCTCGATACACTTTCCAGACGGACACCACTGCCTAAGACTGCGGTGGGGTGTATGCTTCTGTGGTTACATAATTTTTATGTTGTTGCTCAAGAGTTACAATTGATGACAGTGTAAGCTTCTTTTATTCCCCCAGATAAAATAGGGTGGAGGATGAGATATATGAAATATGAGAACTTACAATTGTTGTTAATAGATTTTGTGATCTATTTTAGAATGTTAGATCATAGATGAGACAGAAATTGTTCTACTGTTAATGTACTGATGTATTTTCAGATTAGGAGTGTATTCTCCTAAAGATTCCAATCTCACTTATGATTATAGCATATCGTAACCCAGCAGCGAAGCTAGTAATTTCTACAAGGGTGTTCAAATTTAAAAAGAAAAGAGTGAAAAAAAATTACGACAAAGGGTGTACAATATGTGTTATATACCTCTAAAACGTAATATTTTACCGATGTACACAGTATAATTTTTCGACAAAGGGTGGTCAGTTGACCACCCTTATAACCATGTGGCTTCGCCACTGTCGTAACCTGTTAAGTTGAAGCTCCACCAACAGCAGTGATTATTTGCTTATTTTGCATATTCTTAGGTGCAATGAAAAACTCCTCGTGCGCAGAGGGTTTACTGGGAACTGTCTCTCTACATTCACGGTAGGGGTAAGGTCAGGGTACTCAGTACCCTCCCTAGACTTCACTTGTGAGATTATATTGGATTTTGTTGTTAGTTGCAATGAAAAACAAAAGTCTTTCTCACAAGTAATTTTGAGGTTTTCTCTTCAACAAAAATCACTTTGCAGTCTGGTATTGTACCATCAAAGTTCAAGTAGATAAATTGGGCCTGAAGGAAATGTAAGATTTTCTTTATATAATTTAGAAATTCGCGAGGGCTGGTGACAGGGCCGTCCGATGGATAATGAGCTTATTCCTCTACTTTTCTCCACTTAAATATCAAGCATTTGATCGCTCAGGATTCAAAGCGGTGATGTGCGTCTAACCTATGCATCACTCAGTGGGCTCTTACCAACGGACCAAAGCTCAAGGACAAAGGGAATGGGAGATAGTAAAATAACATAACCATGATAGTTGTTTTTGAGTTGTCTGCACATAATTTTATGTTGATGTAGTGAAGGTCCTGCGGGAGATTAGTTTCAAGCCACTGCAGGTCCCCATTCTCCAGCACTCGAACTAGTTGCTCAAGAAGCAGGGCCTGTCAAGCGCACTAGCGCATACCCCGGGGTGATCATCACCACCTGCACCAAAAACATAAAAATTAAATATGAACCTATATAATGATTTGTTCTATTTAATTTTAAATTATCGAAATACCATTTGAAATTCGAAGAAGATATAAGAAATTGATAGATCTTGACATATTGAATATAGAAGAACAAAGAGATTGACACATTTCACTAACACTTGATAAGAAAATGATCATACAACCCATTATTTAAAATTAATAGATATGGAGCACTTCATATTTAACTATCCCATGCGAGAATCACAAATATTTCTAGACATTTTTTAAATAAAATTCTTTAAAAATTATATATCTATTTGTATTGGTTTGGTTCGTGTTCTTTTACTCAATATCAAACGAATCAAATCATTGTGGTTAGTGTTAATTAAGCAACTAAAAGCAAAATATGGGTAAACAATTGGTAGATGTTGTACAGAAGTTGAAAGGAGGAAAAGGACAGTTTCTGTTATCGAATTATAATGATTTATTATCATTTCCCTCACTGGTTGGAATCGACTCTCCAGCATAATCATTGTGGTTAACCTAAACAAGTAACCACATTTAATCTTGTCTCATTTCTAATACAATAAATACATATATATTATCTATTTTGCGTTTATTAAAAACAAAGGATCAGTGTTGTGCCACTGCCAGTAGAAATCAGACCCATCTAACGTTTAATCCATCTTTCTCCAACTAAAGGTTCTCATAATCATTATTGATCTAATCAGCTATTTATGATCTAATTAGCAATTTTTATTGACGAAAATGTTTCATATGGATTCATGAAACAATTACGGCTTTAATTTGGGGAGATGGAGATGGCACAAAAAGAGTTTTTGAAGTTGTGTTTGGACATGCATTTTATTTGGGGAAAAAAGTCGAAGTTTTGTGCGTGAGAAATTTTTGGGAACTTGAAAAAAAAAAATCAAAAACTGATTAACAAGCAAATGTTTTCTTGAAAAAAGGTAGCCAAAAAATGTATGGCCAAATGGGAGCTAAGTAATCTCTGGATATTTCAGTTTATGTATAACATGTAAGATGGGTATACATGTGGTAAGTTGGTGAGTGCATTAAGAATATTGAAAGACACCCAACCTTCAAGCCTACAACTACAAAGTAATGTATCAAATTGAGGCAAAATTAAAGAATAGGTCACATGCCCTATGGGGTCCATCCTCACATGCATAGCTTTGTGAGTTTAATTCCTCCCCACTCCCCAGAATCAGAATGTGAAACTGAGACTCTTACCTCATTGTCCCATCAAAGTCATTGTAGCAATATGTTAGGTACACCTCCATCACCATCATACAACAATTTTGATTCTATAGGTGTAGAAGAGGGAGGTTTTTATTCTCATAATTTGAGGTGCAATGTGAGTCTTTTAGTCTCTAGTCAGAATTTATATGACCGTAAAAAGTAAATGGTGAAGATTTATACAGCCAAACTCCAATTTCCTGGGGATTGTGGGTGTTCAAACAAGGATAATTGGACTATTTTTGTTTCGTTCTTTAGAATAAGCTTCATCTTTATTTTTCAGAGATAATGCCATGAAATTTTGTCAGTGCGTGTCTCATCCCAAATGACATGGCTTCATCTCTTTATTTAAGTTCTATTTAGTTTTAATCCTCAAGCTTTACTAAATTTATAAAGAGTAAAAATAAGGAATCCCATATGACAAAAATCTTTTTTCATCATTATAATAATAGATTATGCTTAAGTGGAGTTGATTTATTCACGACAAACCATTAGGCAAGTAAATCTCCAAAGTTTTAACGGTATCATGACTTCAAAAGACACTCATCAGAAAGTTAGTTTTGCACTCTAATAATCTTAAGCACATGCTACCATTATGGCAACTACCAGCAGGATGAAAAGCAAAACTTGAACAAGTATAATTGATATCATATTATAGTATTGATTTAACACAACACAAAGGCACAACCAAGATGATATTAACGTTTCTGTTGACAATGACAACGACAAAGCAAAAAAGTAAAAGGTAACATAAAAGGTAGTAGTAACTTTGCATCATTTCAAACAGAAAAGGTTCTTTTTTCTTTCCCTTCCAATAACAGTTTTTGACATTCACACTTACATAGCTTGTATGACTCAAGAAACCTAAGAAAGAACTTACAAAATCATTCACTCCTATAATAAAGAAAAGGCAAAAAAACCACAATAGCCAAAGCACAATATGCAGACTAAAGACTCAAGACACAAAGATAGAGTAGGGGTGGTTGACATATGGTGGTTAGAAGAAACCAATGGATGAAGAGGCTGAGTACTCTTGAGATTGGTAAAAAAAAAAAACAAGAAATGGGGCATGGACAACGCTTCTGCACCTGCTTCAAAGAAGAGACATTGGGCTTTTCTTGAAGTGAAATCAGGCCGAGGTTGCACAACGCGTTGAGACAGGAACTGAAATTGACAGTGTAAAAAAAGTACACTTGCCAAGGAGGAACTGAATAGATGATTAATAGACTGATTGACAAACAATGGGATATAACTTTGATTTGGGAAGAACTTTAGGGTAGTGCTTTTTAGTAGTAAGAATGGGAATCTAATACTTAGTAGAAAAAAAGAAAAAAAGGGACACTTTCTTTTGGAAAATCTGTATATATGATAGAGGTGAAGCTGGCTGTACTAGCACATGCGGCTTCTGCGGCAAGCAAGGGGACCAGCACCTGAAGTTATGGCGCCCACCATAGAAGAGGATTTGGCACCTAAGCTTGAAGCTCTTGCATAGCTTGCTGAAGCTCCAGCTCCTGATGGAGTGAAATAGGCACCATTAAGCATCAAATCTCCCTCTGATCTCCAGTTCCAACCCTTCCATTGACCTGCTGCTGTGTCAACCCTTTTTGTTACCTGTGTTTCAACAGTAGTTTCAATCAAATTAGTTAATCACTACAATTATGAAGTAATCATTTACAGTTTTTGGCTTTTAATTACCTCCTTTGCAAAAGGATTAGTTGGGGCAAGGTATCTGTTTCCTTGGCTGTTGATGGTGGGGTTAGCACTTCCACCAATAGCATACATCTCCCAGTGAGTGTAGTCATTGTTCACCACATGGAAGTAGCCATGTCTGCACCTGCAATTTTTCACAAACACTCACATCATTAAAAACTTTTTCAAAGGTAATTATGATCTGTTTAAAGACTGAAACACACCAGATAAGAGCGGAATGGTTATAGGATTTGTACAAACAACCCCATCTTGTTTTGATTTTCAGGTATAGATGATTGATCGATAAATATTAAGGAATGATAATTATGATTTCTTGAAATAATGAGATTATTAAAGCTGTTTAGAGCAAGATCCAAGAGCAGAGATTACCTTGGCATTCTTTGGATGAGACCTTCTCCAAAGTGGTTATAGGCAATTGTCACTTGCATCTGCTTGTCTCTAGTGTAGGAGTCACTGTGGCCCAATAGCATGACCTGTTTGCATCAACACAAATAGCCCCTGAAGTTAGTTCTATGGCTCTGGACAGCAGAGAAAGAAAAATTTAAAAGTAGTTTCAAAGAATTAAAAGCACCTCATTATGATGGGCGAAATGATTGTTAGAAATAGTAATGGCAGTTGAGCCCATAACAGCATCAACAAGACCATCAGCACAGTGAGAGAGTGAGTTATGATCAATCCATATGTGGCTTGAGCCAAAGATAGAAACAGCATCACCATCAGCCATTGTCCTCCAGCCGAAATGGGTCGGCGAGCTCCTCACCATAGCATTCCCCGTTGGCTTACAATCATGAATGTGAAGGCCATGGATAATAATATTTGTAACAAACTGAATTGTGATACAAGCACCATTGGCTATGTGAACATTGTAGCCACGGGCATCAATAGTCTTGAAACTGTTCATAATGAGCTCCTGTTTCAATTGTATGACCATGTCACGCTTGAATACAATCCATAGAGGCTCCTCCTGGATAACAGCATGGCGAAGGGTACCGGGCCTGGGGTTAACAGGGTCATCGTCGCGCGAATCAGTGACGACATAGTAACGACCATCACGACCACCAATGGCATTCCGCCCAAATCCAATGCCACAATCAGCAAGGCGCTTGCGGTTCTTTTGCCAATTTGGATCACAACGCCAGCAGTCATCAATTGGATTTCCTGTCCCACACGAGAAATATCCAAGTTTTCGCCTCTCAGTGCTGTTCCTAATGCTCCTGTTAAGCACCCAAACCATAGTTAGCTATTTGCAAATAGTCATTTTCACATATTGACAGTAAATTCATCAACAGTTTCAGAGGAACATGTCAGTTTCTATTCTTTTAAGTAAATTATTGTGTCTAAAGAACAAGGGATTTAAATTTTATCCTACGAATGGAAATACGAAAGTCAAAATCAAATACTGGTGCTGGCTACTTTTTAAGAGTGTCGGTGGAAATAACTATCTAGGTACATATAGTTATTCTTGTAGGGACCATTAGTTTGGAGCCACTGAAAATGCATTAAAGCATTTTGTCATTGCACAAAACATAATTTGGTCTTTTCTAATTTGGTTTGGTGTTTTTCGGGCAAGTACAAGCAGCAAACAATAATATTGGAGGCACTATTATAGTCTTAAAAAGGATATAAACAAGGGCGATGCAGTCATCACGTGAAAAATGAACAGTATAATCTCAGTGACTATTGTCCAATTATATTTTAGTAGCACGCACCGTTCAGTTTGCTCTGTCATTCTGAAATATTTTCTTGCATGCACATGCACTATTGAAAACTGTCACAACTCCATGTGTAACCAGTCAATTAATGACTTTACAGATTGTAATAACAATACCAACACACAGTCACACACACCCTTTTTCCTTTTCTCTAAATGACAAAATAGAAGATAGTACTGAATAATACTAAAATATAAGGGATTGCAAAAATATCCGATTGGATGTGTTAAAGATATAATCATATTTAATTGGCTTCCCCATATTAAGTTATGTCTACTCCTGAGAAATTATTGTCAATAAAATATTTTTAAAATAGAAAAAGGATAAGGAGACAGTACAGATCTGACTATAATTACAAAACATAACACAGCTAGGGGTCTTTACAATTAAATACTGGCAATGTCTATGTATTTAATACTTTATCAAACAAGAACTGGAAGTACTAAAAGTAGCTAACCGCCTAACACAATGCACAGAACATAAACATTTCTTGTGAATTAATGACACTTTTATATGTATAGAAACAGATGATTTACTCAACCCCCCCCCCCCCCCCCCCCCCCCCCCCCCCCCCCCCCCCCAAAAAAAAAGGGGTACCGAGTAGGTCTGCCATAGAGGAGTCGTTATAAGGACCACAAAAATGAACTACTCGTAACAACCAAAATTAACCCAAAGTGAATTAATGAAAAGTTGCAAAGAAATAAAACTAGGAACAAGAAAGAAAAAAAAAAAGCTAATTAATATTATAGGAATAAATGGAAAAGGTGACCCACTCTGCAACCATGGACACAACTTCTTCTGGATCATCCACTGCATGTTTGCTTAATTTCTCCTCAACCTCTTCCAAACTGATAAATAAAAACAAAACAAAAAAATCTTCAACCAAACAACCCCTAACAAGGGCAAATATGGAAATGCATATAAAACATAGGCAACCGACATTTATCCACTATTTCACGCAGCAAAAAGTGGGGTGACACAAAGTACACTGTGAAAAGATACACACACACTACACACTATAGTGCGTGTTTTTTTTTTTGTACACTGCTCAAGGTGCGACAATGCCTATACATACACTCATCCTATACGTATACATAAATAAAACCGTCAAAAAGTGCAACTAGAATCTGCGAGGTGTGGCGAATCGTTAAGAAGGAATCGTAATGACAAAAATGCCCATACACACGTCGATTTAACTGCTTCGAGATTTGTAAATTAGGGAAATAGGTAGGGGTAACTTTGGAAATGTACGTTAGTAGAGGCAGTTAAAAGACCAATGAAGATTTTCTGGTAACAGATCAGAGGAATCCAATGAGAGACAGTAAAATGAACGTTTAACCGCTTTAACGGTTCAGATCTAATGGAATAAAGGTATCTCAACGGCTGAGATTGTTCCTTCTACCAGGTTATTGGATCGGAACAGTGAGCCTACAAAGGACATCAAACGGTGGATATGTAATGAATCCTTTTGGAACCAAAAACACGGCAGAGATATACTGAGTGACAACTCGTTGAGTTAATTAGTTTCTTCTTACCTCACCGCCATTGTTGAGTTTTCAGAGCTCTTCAACTGCACTTTTTCCACTGTCCTGTAAAAAACAAAACCAAAATGTAGCATTGTTAGTTTCTTAAATAAAAAAAAATCATATAATTTTCTCCCTGGAAAAGCTAAAATTATAATTTCTGTGTGAAATGTAGAGGTTAAGGAACAGTTCAAAACCCTATAGTAAAAGCTTTTTTGGTTAGTTCTGAGAAATCCTTTTGGAACTAAAACTTCTCAGAATTCTGCAACAAGAGAGTTTCTAGAAGAGTCTAAAGGAAAACATAATGGAAAATGTCACAAAATTAAGAAATTACGGGAAATTAAACGGAGAGTCGAACAAAGTAGAATTCGAGCAACTCGTAAGAAATCATTGAAAAGAACAAAGCGTAGAAAAATATGTAAAACAAATTTTGATAGCATTTTCGAAAATGCAGATGAATTTTCATCCAGAGAAGCAAAAAAGTACGTTGAGTTCATGTAATTTGACCAACACTTCACTGTTAAAACTCCGTAGTGAAAAAATGAATGTATATGCTTTTGAGAGTTAAAAAAGAGAGAGAAAAATTCGACGGACCTGACGTCGGAACTGTCGGTAGTCTGAACACCGGCGTAAACTCCGGCTAGCAGCAAAAGAAGAAGCAAAGAACTGAGACTAAATGAAAGCCACTTCTTCGAAAGCAACGAACTCATTGCCATTTTCCACTACACACTTTTTCTCTTTCTCTCACTACAATGGGATCGGAAAAAGAAACAGAGCAAAGCAGAGGAAGAAGAAGAAAAGAGAGAGAGTCAGAGAAGAAGGTGCACTGCGCCCAACGTAACGGCCTGAGTGTCGGTTTATATAGACCCTGTTAATCAGAAAACGTTAAGTTCAACGGCCGTTTAACAACTAAATCCCAAAAGGTCTATTATCCCCTATTGCTTTAACTATGGTTAGTGGTTTCGGTTTGTTTTTGGCCTTAAGGTTAATTTTTGTTCACTTCTATTTTTAACCTAACCACCTTAGTAACCGCTTGTAACCGCTCCTTTTTCAACTTTAATGCTACCACTAGTAGTTATAACTTATGACTCCTTTATGAATTTATCTAATAGCAATCCTTGTTCTTTATCTGAAAATTGATACTAAATATGTTTGTATATTAATTTCTGTAAATATTTGAATTAGTATCTTATTTTAACATTATAAAATTTATTTTTCAGAAGAAAATTAGCAGCCATGTTACGAGTTTGGATTTTAATGATTGGTTAGCTAATTTAGCTTTTCCCCCTCCCCATCAGGAAAAAATACTCAATATTATATTCAGACCTAATAAATAAATGTAAACTACGTATCTTGTACATAAGCTTAATCATTTAATTGTGGTTAAGAGAGATGTACTTTTCCCCCTAATTTGTGATTTCTATGGTTAAATTAATTCGTCCCCTATCTATTCTATTATTGGGTAATAATTAATTTCTTTTTGAATTTATATTTTAAATATTAAAATTATATTGTATGTTGTTAATAATTAGTTACTCTTTTTGAATTTGAATTTAAACGTACTTAAATACACTTTTTTATATTGAAACCAACATAATAATAAAAATACAAATAAAAACTTTATTGAATTCTACAAGAAAAATCTAATTACTTATTTCATATAATCTAGAAAAAAATATTTATATTGATATACTTTAAGCAAAATAATTAATGAATATATGCTTTGGACGAAGTATAAAAAAAAGTTAGTATTAACTATGAAATTATTTCAGTACAGATAATTGATAAATTCTATTCTATTATTAAAAGGAGTGGAAAAAGACTCCACATTAAACCAAATGACAATCTCACAATAGGCCGCTTGGCAATTTAGGACACGTTTAGTTAGGTTAGCAAAATAATTAGTTTCTTTCAATTTGAAGATAGTATTAGGATATTTATACATAAGATAAGCCCCTCTCTCTCTCTATATATATATATAACACAAAATAATTATTATTAATCTTATTGGTAGATTTTTTTATTAAAATAATAAAAGTCTTATATGTTTTTACTTTGAATGAATTCAAAAAGAGAGGGAGAAAGATAATTTTAGAATATTTATACTTTGAATTAATTTAAAAAAATGTAACACACAACAAAATTATTGATTAACTTGGACAATTGGAGAATTTTAAACAATAAGTTTAAAATAAAACTATTCCCAAAGTAAGAAAAAATATATATATTTATGTTATATTAAAAGAAAAGTAATATCAAATATTAAGTCAAATTGACAAGATAATAAAAAGTTACTTCAGTTACCAAATAGTTCTCGGCGTGAGTTAAAAAAGATAATACCCCACTCTTATTACCAAATGATGGGAGAAATCCAAAAATAGCATGATTTACAAGTGACCATTCAAAAATAGTCACAGTTTCAAAAGTGATCGAAATTTAGTTAATTTTTATGTAAAGATAAATTTGAACACAAACATCGTATAAATCCGAAAAAATACTTCAGTATAATATATTGGAGTTCTAGTATATTATACTGGAACTTTTCGCGTTACAGTTCTAGCATATTCATACACAGATGTATCGATCTTCAGTATATTATGTTGTAATTTTCCGTGTTGTAGTAAAATAATAATTACTTTTTAATAATTTTAAAAAAACGCTGACATTTTTTAAATGATCACGTAGTTCCTGTTATTTGTACCGAAATGACATGTAGGTTAGGGCCCGTTAAGATGCCGTACCGTTGGGACAGAAATCAGAATAGGTGTTTTGACCTTAGAATACGAACATTCCGAGGGAAGGGAACAAGATTCACGGGGATTAGCTGATTCTACGGTGTTACCATTATTTTTATATATTCCAAACAGAAGGAATTTCTTTGTCATTCTCCTAATACAAAAATAAGAAATCAAAGGACTAGAAAAAGAATAAAAGAAAGTTTGAGTGCAAAAAGAGATTATTAATAATAAAGAATTATGGGCCTCCCCGGGAGTCTCGGCGGAGGTCATTGAGGAAATTTTTGTGGAGTGTGAATTAAGGCATTTTTTTCAGTTTGGGGGTTGGAAGTTGAAAGACAATCAATTTATCTTATAATTCATCCCTATCATCTATGTTGGATTTTCATGAATTTTTGGTGGCATGTTTTTAGCTTATCTTCTATTTATGATATCATTTTCAAAGTCGTTTTTAAGTTTAAATAGTTGTAGCATTTAGATATACAATCAGACCTCTTTATAACAATATCCTTGTATAACAACACTTCACTATAAAAGCCAGTTTTTTCTGAACCAATTTTCATGTTATGTTACAATATATGCTCTCTATAATAGCACTTCACAATAACATCCAAAAATAATCGGAACAAACGAGACTGTTATAAAGAGGTTTGACTATAACAACCAATGCCGACTGGCCAAAGCAATTAAACCAAAGAATTTAGCCCCTAAAATTTTAGGGGCCCCATTTTCTTTATTAGAAATAGGTTCTATGGTTAATTTTAAAAATACATTTCGTATTTAAGGTACAAATTACAAGAGTTTTAAATAAAAATAAATAAATAACTATTTAGCCATGTAATTGATTAGTTATATTGTCAATTAAAAAAAATATTACTCCTTCCTGTCCAAAATAAGTGATTTTTTGAATATTTTCATAGAGATTAAGAAATCCACCTTTTACCATTAAGTAGAAATGAAATTGACCATATTAACCTTTACTATCTCACATAAACAATCCTAACACATACTCTAACATTATTTACTCCAAGGACAATATAGGAAAAAATAATTAATTCATTCTTGAAATATGAAAAAATCACTTATTTTGGACCTGAGGGAGAAGAAGAAACTGATATAAAAGAAATTGTTGAGTAATCTTAAAAATATTAAAAATAAATTTCAAATAAAAATATATATGAAATTTTGTTTTAAACAAAAAGTTAATGCCTTTTGACAAAAAAATGTTTTAGGCCACCTACTATATTGTTAAGCCGCCTTGTTTAAGTTTTAGCTAATATAATTGTAAAGTACATGTTCTAGTAAAAGATTAAGTATTTGATAGCAAACCTCGAGACTAGATGTGTTTGGAATGATTACATGGTTTTGTTGAATTCATTTGAGAACGAATATAGCTCATATCTAGGATATACATGAACTAGCTGCATATTAAATCTGTGTTTTGGCTTTATTTTTGAGTTGCATGTGTATGTGAGTTGTCTACAAACTTTACACATCTATAGGAAAAAAAAATATCTAAACATATGTATCATATGAAGTGTTTTCTTTAATAGATAAAGAGCTAAAATACTTTTTATTAGTTATTAATGTGAAAGTCTAAATCACTTTAATTCCTAAATATTCTACTAACTATAGCTAACATAGATAGCGGAGCAAGTGGGAGTGTAATTTAGAGTTTAGACTCCTTGAAGGGGTCAAATTCAAAAATCGCCATATTTATAAGTGATTACTGAAAAATAGCCACAGTTCAAAAGTAATCGGAATTTAGCCACGTTTCATGTAAAGATAAATTTGAACGAAAATACTGTTCAAAATCCGAAAAATATTCTAGCATAATATATTGGAGTTCGCATTTTTTACATGTGAACTTCTAGCATAATATACTGGAGTTCCAGCATAATATGCTGGAAGTTCATACACAGGTGCTCCACACTCCAGTATATCATACTGGAACTTTCCGTATGCTGGAGTTCTAGCATAATATGTTGGAAGTTCATACACAGGTGCACCAATCTCCAGTATATTAGGCTGGAACTTTCTGTGTTGCAGAAAAATAGTGGCTATTTTTAATGACTTTGCAAATGCTAGCTATTTTTCAATTACCAGTCCGAAAAATGGCTAGTCCATTCTATTCTTACTAATTAAAGAGTTTACAAGCCCGTTTCACCTTATAATTGGTATTGTTTTTGTGAATACTGTATAGGGTAAAAACGGTTCACATTAAATACTCGAATAACAAGTTGACACGTGAACCGAGGGCAGCAGGAAGACCAAACAAACGGAAGTCAAGATCGAAGGCTACAACTTCGGTTGACATCGGGTAGACCTCGAAGGGAACATTATCAACGGGGGCAAACAAATATTTGCCACCAGATGACATTCAATGAAGAATATTTCTTAGCATTAAATACACACCTGCTACGGAGAATTTTGGCATTTATAGCATGTTGTTGCATATTCATCAATGACCCTCATTATTGTCATTTAAGCGGGGCTTGATCCTAGTGTCTTGTTCCCGATGTTTAGCTATAAATAGTGACTTCAACAACCATTGTAAGACATAAAATTTCTGAAAAAATTATGCTATGCATTATTCCAAGCTAAATAATACTTTATTTTTTTGTCTTACAATATTTTTATTGCTGCCATCGGAAGCCCTGCTACCGGAACAAAGTTGTCTACTATTTTATCTCGATTTCAATGCTAAGTCTTGTAATTTGTTTAATCTATTTATCATTTTGGGGATCAAATCGATTCGCCTGTCTATAAGTCACGCTATAAATTCAACTGTACCATTTTACAGGTAAACAGTTTGGCGCCCACCATAGGGATTACACAGTTGCGTAATTGAGTTGATCCTTGCATATAATACTAATTTGTTGGATTCTTTGTTTCTTAGAAAAAATCGTAAGAACTGGAAGCTAACAATGTTAACATCGTACACAACGTTGAGGCGCAAGGGAATCTACCTCAATACGAGGATTCGATAAGCGACACCTGCAACGAAGAGGATGTAGCCACGCCGGTTCATGGAGGACGATATCCATGACATGTACGTGAGGTGACTCCTGATGATGCCGAAGGCGAGCACGTTGCGGAGACGGTAAGGATCTCGAGAGAACAACAAAAGGCCATAATGGGCCATATCTCACGGCAAGACCATGCCATGATAGAATTAAGGAAAGCGTTGTCGGGTGCTTCCAACAATGCGAACGAAGGAGGTCCAGTTCCTCCCGGTGCTCTCGCGAATCAAATAGCCCAATGGGTTGATAACAACACCCCAAGGGATGAGATCAACTTCAATGGGGCGGGGGGGGGGGGGGGGGGGGGGGGGAGGGGGGTCGACATCGAATCAGGTAACAACAACAGTAATGATACATTAAAAACGAGCTCACACCGATCATGAGGGAAATAAATGCCAGAATGGACCAAATTCCGGGCACATCGCCGGTATTGAAGAGACCGGACTCAAACTAATACACCCAGCTAATGTTCAAACCGAGCGCGGAACCAGAATTAATTCTGAAGCGATTCAAAATGCCATATGTACAAAAATATGATGGGACTTTGGACCTTAGGATCACATCACCATCTATACAATGGCGTTGAAAGTAAATAATTTGGATCCACACGAAATCATCACGAAGGAAAACCTGACATGGTATTCACTCTAACCCGAACACTTAGTGGATTTATTTGAGATGCTCGCAGAATATTTCATCAAGATCTACGTAGGGGCCAGGAAGGTACTGTCCCGGAAGGCGATCATATTTGTACAATGAGAGTCAGAATTGTTGCATGAGTTCGTGACCAGGTTTCAGAAAGAAAGGATGTTGCTACCGATCATGCCGGATGAATGGGTATCCGAGGCATTTACTAAGGGGCTAAACCTGAGGAGCTCCAACGCCTCCCGAAAACTGAAAGAAAGCCTACTCGAGTTCTAGAAGACTACATGGGCAGATGTCAATAACTGTTATGAGTCAAAGAAAAGAATAAAGGATGATCATTTCGGGTTCCCGGCATCAACCAAGGATTGGGATCAAGAAAAGAACAAGGATAAATCGAAGGATAATTTTGATGCACATCGACGATCTTCTAAGGGCCAATTTTTCCCTATAAAAGAACCGAAGGACGCGGCAGAGGATTCCGATCGGAAGATAGGTTCTCCCCCGATAGGAGAACAGACCGCGGCCAGAATAGCAGGTTATTACAAGATAAAGAGATATCGGGTTCCTAGAATTTTCGAGTACAAACTCAATGTCAGCATAGTGGAAATTGTATCAGCATTGCGGAACATCAAGGAAACACCATTCCTGAGGCTGATATTATTTGATCTCGGATAGAGGGATACTAATCTATGGTGCGAGTAGTATGGAACAAACAACCACCTGTCTGGGAAATTCCGACATTTGTGCGAGAAGGTGGCGACGTTATTGAAGAACGACCAACTCAGAGAGTTCTTAAATGACCGATCTAAAAACAATTACAGCTGTCAACATGATTTTTGGGGAAAACGAGCAACACGGTGGCCTTCTCGTCGGCAAAAAAGACAAGGGTTTAGGTCATAGCAAGATACTCCAGGAAGTCGTCGAGGATTACATCACATTCACAGAAGTGGATGCCGACAGACTTATACTACCACACAATGATGCCCTATTAATCTCTCTTAACATTCTCGATTTAAAAATAAAACGTGTTTTGGTGGACCGGGGAATTCGGCTAATATCATTCAATAGAGAGTGCTGGAGAAAGCCAAGCTAACCGGAAGCATCATTCCGGCCAAAAAGCTCCTCGTCGGGTTCAACTTAGCAAGTGTGACAACCCGAGAGGATATCCTTCTTCCCACGAATGCCGAAGGGGTCATGAATACTACCTTGTTTGAAGTAGTAGATGGCGACATGGGTTGGTAATTCTTGGGAGACCATGGTTATGCGAGATGAAGGTTGCCCTCAACATATCACCAACTTCTAAAATTCCCAACTCTAGAGGGAATCAAGCAAATAAGAGGAGATCAAGAAAAAAGAACGTGGTCTCGGTTTCCAGTAGTAAAGGGAAGGAACACGTAACCTAGAAATTACGAGAACCGGCACTTGCTCCCCAATCAATATCAAGGTTTTTCCAAGTACCGGAAGAAACGTACGCGAACAAATCTACGGCGGAAGAACTCGAACAAGTGGCTTTGTTCTAAAAGTTTCTAGAGAGGAAGTTTCACTTGGGGACAGGACTGAACCCCGAACTCAGGTCAGGATTTTTAAAATTTCTTAAAAGTAATGTTGATTGTTTTGCATGGTCGTACACATATATGAAAGGTATACCGCTATAGGTAGTCGTGCATAAGCTAATCCTGGACTCTAGCATCCCGCCGGTAAGGCAAAAGAAGAGTCCAATTGCCGAGGTCAGAAACATGATTGTTAGAAAAGAGGTAACTAAATTGCTTGATATCGGTTCAACCCGGGAGGTAATATATCCCGACTGGATAACGTAGCAATAGCCAAAAAAATTCCGTATGTGCGTGGATTATAAGAATCTGAATAAGACGCGCCCAAAAGGCTTGTTTCCATTTCCAAACATTAAACAAACGATTGATGCAACGACCGGACACGAGTTGATGAGTTTTCTCGATGACTTTTGTAGGTACAACCAAATCAAAATGAACTCAGAGGATTAGGAGAAAACTTCGTTCATAACAAACTTTGGCACATATTGCTACAATGTGATGCACTTCGCGCTTAAAAACGCTGGAGCCACTTATCAGAGGCTCTTGCACTAAATGTTCAAAAAATAAATAGGGAAAGGAAGTTTCCATAGAGGATATGTTGGTTAAGTCTTTGAATGCAGGTGACCATTTGAAACACCTCCAAGAAACCTTTGACATCCTATGAAATCACAACATGAAGATCAACCCCGAAAAATATACGTTCAAGGTTAGCTCTAGCAAATTCCTAGGGTTCCTGGTGTCACAAAGAGGGATCAAAGTTAATCCCGACAATATTAAAGCCATCGAGGACAATCCAAACCAGCTGTCAAACGTGAAAGAAGTCCAAAGGCTAACCGGAAGACAAGCTGCTCTAAGCAGGTTCATTTCCTGATCCTCGAAAAAATGCCATCACTTCTTCTCACTTCTGAAGAAGAAGAATAACTTTGAGTGGAATCCGGAATACCAACAGACCCTAAAATACCTTAAACGATATTTATCAAGTCTTTTATTACTATCAAAACCGGAGGAAGACGAACAATTGGTAATATACTTAGCGGTCTAAAAGGTAGCGGCAAGTGCCGTTCTAGTATGGAAAGATGAAGGTATACAATCTCTTATCTATTATGTTAGAATACTTTTATCGGGGCAGAAACTCGTTATCTGCACATCAAAAAACTGGCCTTAACTCTCGTAGTAGCCGCTCGAAAGCTTAGTCTTTATTTTTAATGCCACCCGATAGGAGTGGTGACAACTTCTACCCCGCAGAATATTCTTAAAATACCTGAGTTGTCAGGTCGACTAGCCAAATGGGCAGTCGAAATTAGTGAATTCAATATCGAATATAACCTCAGGACTACGATCAAATCACAAGTTTTGGTAGAATTCGTGGCCGATTTCAGTCCCCGGTTGCTGCCCATGGCCACGAAGGGGTGATGGTGTTGATGGTAGGCTAAAATCCCGCGTTTTAGTCATAGTTTACACTTTAATCACTACATTTTACTTGTGGTTGAACTTAATTAATGGTGATTTGCACTTATTACGTGGTTTATGCCTTGTAGGAAATGATTCTGAGCTATTAAGGTGATTTGGAGATAATTTGATCAAGTTGGAGCTTTGAAGTTTGAGTGAAAGCCCAAGAAATAAATCAAGGATCACTTTTGGATCGAGGACCAAGTCAAGATGTTAAAAAGTGAGAAAAGAATTTCTCTGGGAAAAATTCACTACCGCGTCGCGCCATGCGTAGCGGGGCGCTAGTGCAAAATTCCTGCAAAGTAAAAAAAAATAGTCTTCTGAACTTTCCCACTAATGCGCCAGGGTAGTGTATTTTCCCGATGCGCCAGGGTAGTGTATTTTCTCGCCCAACGTTTCCCACTTCAGCTTGGAAAGGGTTGTTTTGTCCGAGCCCATTCCTACACGGTATAAATATATCAAAAAGGACTTTTGACCTAGGAATCCTTGGGAGAGATTGGAGGCTATAAGACGCGGGATTTCATCATATTTCCATCAATTCAATATGGAAGTTTGGATTGTAACGTTAGATTGATATTTTCTCACTCTTTAATTATATTTGTGATGAGTTTCTCCATATCTATGTAGTAGTTTATCTTAGGGTTTGACATGATTTTGTGACTTGGTTGTTGTTTATGGATTTGTCTTCTATTTAATTGCTTGAATTTATTGGAGGATCTTTAATATAGTTGTGATTTTATTCTTTATAATGTTTAATCGGAAAAGGAACATCTTATTGAATATAATTGCAGCGTATGGCTTAGTTTATTTTGATGAGTTTTTGAAGTAACCGAGAGTGATTTTTTGAGTTACTGTTTAAATTTAGATTGAGAAATATCCGTGAGAAGTTTCTCTTAGATCGATCCTACTAATAGATTCTTGCAAGTTTCACCGCACTTCACATTACTTTATCTGAAAACTTTCAATTTAATCGAGAGACGAGTACGAATCGTAAGTATAACTAATCACCTATTGAATTTGCGAGAATCAATAAAACCCCAAGAGTGAAATATAACAATATCTTATCCAGAATAACAATCTTTCACCTATCATGTTATTTCCTATATTTTTCACATTGATAAGAAACCAACTTTGCTAATCTCTAGTTCTTTGCCGACAATTGTCAATGGCTTTACTTTAGTAGTTAATCGTAGTGTGTAAACATTCCAATCAAGGTTTGATCATCCTTAATAGCAGTTAATCTAGGAATTACTAGAGCATTATTAAAATCCAAGCCCTGTGGAGACGATAATCATACTATACTATCTTTGTCTAGCGAGCATCAATTTTGTATTGTGTTTTGCGCTCGTCAAATGGTGTCGGAAATGACATCAAAATTTTGGACCTTGTTCACGGATGGAGCTTCCAACGTGAAAGGGTCCGGGCTCGAGGTACTCGTATTCACGCCCTCGAGAGAAGTCCTGAGGCAGACCATAAAAACTGTTTCGTTGACTAACATGAAGCCGAGTATGAGGCTTTGATTGCAGGGCTTGAACTGGCTCGGGGACTAGACTTCGAGGTCATCAAAATCAAATGTGATTCTCAACTGGTGGTAAATCAAGTACATGGAATCTTCTATACCAAGGAGGAACGCATGCAACAATATGTGGTGAAAGTTCAAACTTAGCTTGCACGATTCAGGGAATGGTTGATTACTCACATCCCAAGGGAAGAAAATTCAGAAACATATGCATTGGCCAATCTGAGCTCATCCACGGAAATGATGGGATCAGATTTGGGTACAGTCGTACATCATATGCACTCGGTACTGGATATGGACGGTTATTATAAAGAAAACACAAAAAACTTGGTTTGGGACTGGAGAAATGAAATAATTGACTACCTTGAGCATGGCAAGCTTCCCGAAGACCCGAAGGCATCCTGGGCACTCCGCACTAAAGAAGCTCGTTACAACTTCTAGGGAGGACGGTTACACAGAAGATCATTCCAAAGCCCGTTGGCTCGATGCTTAGGCGCCTCTGAATCTAATTGTGTGATGAGAGAGGTTCATGATGAAATATATGGAAATCATTCAGGTGCGGACTCGTTGGTGTTAAATTTGGGTAAGGCATGATGGCCGGATGGAACAACACACAAAGGCATTCGTTCAGAAATTCAACAAGTGTCAGCGCCATGCACTATTAGTACACGAACCGGAAGAGATTCTACACTCGGTATTGTCCCCAAGCTTTCATGAAATGAGGGGGAGATATAGTCGGGTCGTTGCTACCAGCTCCCGGGAATATAAGGTTTCTCTTAATTTTAAATGATTAATTCACAAAGTGGGTTTAAGAACGTACTTAATAGAAAATTGGCAAATGCGAGATGGTCCATTTCCCGTTGGAGAACATAATTTGCTAGTTCGGAATACCGAAGGAGATTGCCTGCGACAACGGGACACAATTCATAGGCTCAAAGGTCGCAAAATTCTTTGAAGACTTGAAAATCAAAAGAAACACATCTTCGCCATATAATCTGAGCGCGAATGGGCGAGCGAAATCAACAAATAAGGTGATCATTCAAAAACTCAAAAATAGACAGGATGCAGCCAAAGGCAAATGGCCAAAAGATTAACAGGGCATACCGGATGACGGCCAAGTCAAGCACATAAGAGCCACATTTCTCTGTCATATACGGAGCAGAAGCACTGATATCGATGGAAGTAGGAGAACTAACCTTGAGGTACTTCCCGGTAGACGAAGAAACAAACAACGAAGCATTGCTAGTCAAATTAGAGTTGCTTGACAAATGCAGGGACTTTGCGCACATAAGGATGGTGACCCAAAAACAAAGAATGGAAAGGTAATATAACCGAAGGGCCAATCTCCACCATTTTAAAGTAGGAGACTTGGTTTTAAGAAAGGTGACTCAAAACACCAGAAGCTCAGCGCAGGAAAATTCGGTCTGATATGGGAAGGCCCTTACCGGGTTTCAGCTATCACCCGGAAAGGATCATACAAATTAGAAAACCAAGATGGAGTCAAATTGTCGAGCAATTGGAGCGTGACCCACCTCAAAAGGCATTATTGCTGATGAGCATCGCTTATACTAAAAGTATGTGCAACTCTCTTTTTTAACAAGGCAGCAATGGAAAGCACACTACGAAAGAAACGACATAGGTAGAAATGATACCTTTAAATGACTAGGCATGAAAACGACAAGCCACTACGGGATGGTTAGATAGTTTTTGGCTTGATAGCAAAGTTCCTAGCGGGAAACAAAGCTTGCTATCGGACCAAAGATTATCCAACCATTCACTACTGGAATCCTCAAAGGAGCAAGACTTCAATGTTCCAATTTGCAGTCTTCGCATTCGAACAATGGGGGATGATACGAGAATACGACAATCTGATTTCCACAGAAATCGGGACTACAAAATCCGGGAACAAAAATATCTCATCGGGATCAGGACTACACAGGCAGCCCCGTAGAAACAAGTTGTACAAATTAGCCACAAATAATTGAAATTTCTTTTTCAGCAAAACAAATGTTTTATGTACTTTGAAGATATAGGGAATAAAATACAGTCCTTTTATTTTTATCTTGTTTCTTGTCCAAAGAATGAATTGATTTTATTATTTGAAAGTTAATCAATTACTTCAAATGCTGATGCCGGAATGAACAGGTGTGTCTCTTCAAGAAAATCGTAAACATAAGAGGGTCCTCTCTTATGAAACCCTCACAGTAAAGCGTTGGTTCTGAAAGAGTTTATGTCTGGAACCCAAATGCTATCGGGGGAAAATACACCCGAAGACTTGCATAATTAGACGGAAAGAAGTAAACTTTATGCAATGGTTAAACAAAAAGAACTATTATTTATCAAACGTGACAAACAACACAAGCACAAAAATACGGAAATATATCAACAAAGAAAAAGAAAGCAAAAAAACTAAACTATATCGCCCTAGAAAGCATTGGCGTCCCCAGGAGAAGTAGGCGGATCTGCTATCAACTCGGTATCTTGGAATTCACCATTATTCTCTTCAAGTTCCTCACCAGTTCCCGAGAACTCAGAACCAGAACTAGAAGAGTCACTTGCATCAGGCTGTGCTGGGAGGCATCTTCAAGCAGTTGACTCCAGTACTTGGGCCTTAACGATTTCATCGTCAATATCAATGACGCCCACATTAGCCTCTTCCAAGGTTTTTATCCTCATGGTATACATAGAATATGTTTTTTAAATGATGAGGGAATCCGCTCGGCACTGAACTTCTGATATAAGTCGCTTAACCTCGGTCGAAAGGCCATCCCACGCAGATCTCGTAGCGCTAAGGCTATGATCAAGATCACGAATAGTGGTTATATGAACCTTATTATTTTCCATGATCCTTTTATACCTATCCCCTATCCGCGGTCTTGGAAGTCAAGGCTGCCTCCAAGTTATTTACTCGTTCAGTGGAGGCAGTCTCGCGCTCGACAGCAACAGGCAAAACAATTTGGACCTCAGACCATTTAACCTTAGCTTCTTGAAACTGTACATTTAACTAAGAGGCTTCTTGGTTGAGGGACATCACTTCCTGCTCACTCGGCTGCAGCCGAGCCTCTAGCTCACCAGCTTGAGTAGCTTTTGCTTCCAGCACCGAGAGGCGAGCATCAATTTGGTCTCTCTCGGCCAACAGTTGATCCCGCTCGGACATAAGTTTTACTTTTTCGAGGATCATCTTCTGAAGGCCCTCAGAAGCAATGAAGTTGATCTACAAAGCAAAACCTAAGTTAGAAACTCTGTCATAGCAAGTCAAAAAGAAACAGACAGTAAAAAGAACAAATACAATACCGGTTCTGCGTTGTCGATAGCATTTTTTATCATACACTCCTCCGAAAGAGAGTGTATTTTCTTCTTATCTTTATCTGAAGCCACCGGCTTCACATAATTGGCAAGTTCCACCGCCCGAGATAGAAAATGGAACTTGGCAGATACCGAGAGGGAGACACTCTTCCTCCTCTAGGGATCTGTAGAAGGGGCGAATAGTTGTGCCTCAAATTCCCATGGTATGGGGACTAAAGCTACTGAGAGGGAGACACTCCTCCTCCTTTAGGGATTGCGGTTGCTAGCGAAGAAGGTATGGCCTGCGTGGAAGGAGTTGAAGTTGATGGTGTTGTGGGCCGAGAAGCAGCTGCAGCGGAGGAAATGTTGCTTGTTGGTTGCTCACCAATCGAAGACGGAAGAGGCCCGGTAAACGGCCTCACAGTACCGGGAGCAACAACTGGGACCGAAAAGGGAGAATTGACGTTCTGTACCTAGTCAAACTCTTCCTAGAGTGCTTGTTCATCGTCCTCGGTTAGGTTTGTAAGCTCTTCATATTGAGCATTCTGTTGAGATGATGAAATACGTCGTCTCCTTTGTAGGGAAGTCCCTTCATCGCCGACTTTCCCATCATCGTCAATCACCACAGTGGTTACGGCTGGCTCGGGCGAGTCTTTGTTCACCTTTTTATTATTTCCCTTAGTCGACGAAGAACACCGCCTTTTTGGTTATTTGTTATCCGACCGAGGACACCGAGAGGAAACGCTTGCACCGGAAGCAGATCAGATGATGCATGTTCGAGTGAATCCTCCTTTAGCAATCTCGTAGCCTCCAGGGGATCAGCCAAAACATCCTCCTCAGGGATCGTAACAGAGCCCTGCGAGAGACCTGGATTCAACAAAAAAAAGGTTAAACAATTTTCTTATGCATAAAAATGAAATAAAGGCAGAATCAGTTTTACGAGTCAACTTACCATGATTCTTAGCTTTCCACCGTATTTGGGGACCAGTTCTTTCCACTGGCGGTTCTCATGAGGAGTGATGTCCAGAATCTTCTGAACCCATCGGTCAAAGACTTTAATCTTTGGTGGTGTCCACCGAGATGTTGAAATAATAAGAATAGAAGGATCATGAATGACATAAAACAACATCTTTTTAGAAAAAAAGACACTCTTTGAACTTGCGTGTACAAGTCCAGGACTCAGAGAAATATGGAGTTGTGGCTGGGATGATATCCCTAGTGGAAACAACGACAAACCGCTTTATCATCCACAATCATTGTCGTCATCCATGTTGGTGAGAAAAGCATGGTGGCCACGTTTGCTAAAATTAAATCTTTAGGGAGTAGAGATTAATCATACGAACCAAGATGAGCTCCTCCTTCATTTCCTGGCTCAACCTTTGTAGACAGGCCACGGTTCGCCACTCTAAAGGGCTCACCTATGCCAAAGAAACCTAGTAATTGTAGCACATCTTCAAAATCATGGGGTCGAGTCCCCCGCTCAAATAAAATGCACCCAAAGTGAGTGGGTACGTATAAATATACATGAAACCCTTCATAGTGAAGGTTAATATATAGCTCCACCAGTTCAGGAGCGATAATGTTCAGATCGTAGAAATAACAGTCCTCCTTCACAACATGAATGCTAGAAGGGAGAATGGAAGAAGGGTATGTACCAATAGCCCAAGTGCGAGAACTTGAAGAAGGAAACCTTTCTTTGATGTCCTTGGTTGTATTGAGTCGTTTGGGGATGATGGTGCTCACCGTAGGAGGGTCAACATCAACTTTGAATTTTTTGTCTTTGTTCGCTTTTGTACCCCCACCAAGGAGAAAACCAGAGTTCTTGGGGGTGTTAGTGAAAGATGCCATGATCAACAGAAAGAGTTAATGTTCTTTGAAGAAGAAGATTAAAGAAGGATGAAAGCAGGAAAGAGTTGAACGCAAATAAGTTGAGAGTGTTTGTAAAATTGTTAAGTGTAAAAGAAGGAGAATGAATCATATAAGTATTGGAATATGCGGCTAAAATCGTGGTCGCGATTACCTCTAGAACCGGAAAAAATATTGCTAAATCATGGAGTAACACGTGTTCGGGGTATTAAATGCGAAGAGACGTGCGTCTAATCAAGCGTCAGAAACTCTTCAGAAGGGTTCAAAAAAAAAATTCGCCGAGAAGGAATCTTTACCAACTTCCCGATGACACAAAAATGTGCCATCGGAAAGCAGGTGGACTATATGTATAGGGTAAAATTGGTTCACATTAAATACTCAAATAATATAATGACACGTGGAATCGAGGACAAGCGGAAAATGAAGCAAATGGAAGTCAAGACCAAAGGCAACAACTTTGGTTGACGTCGGGTAGACTCCAACGAAAACATTATCAACGACGACAAGCATATATTTACCACCAAATAACAATCAATGAAGAATATTCCACAGCATTAAATACACATCCATTACAGAGAATATTGGCATTCATAGCATGGTGTTGCATATTAATCAATGGCTCTCATTATTGTCACTTAAGAGGGGCTTGATCCTAGGACCTTGTTCCCTAAGTTTAGCTATAAATAGTGACTTCAACAGCCATTGTAAGACACGAAATTTCTAACAAACTTATGCTACACATTATTCTAAGTAAATAATACTTTTTTTTTCTTACGATATTCTTATTGCTGCCTTCGGAAGTCCTGCTCCCGGAACCAAGTTGTGTACCATGTTATCTCGATTTCAATGCTAAGTCTTGCATTTTATTTAATTTATTTATCATTTTGGGGATCGAATGGATTCACTTATCTTTAAACCACACTATAATTCAACTATACCATCTTACGGGTAAATAAATACTTTTTTCCAAATATATCGAAAGATAGTGATCATAAACTACCAAAATGGAAATATGAATAGTTTTTAAGCTAGATAAAATGTGTTTATTAATTTGTGTATTCGAAAATTGATAATCTCAATTATAGTCGGAAATACCATCTTATTATAGCAATCTAGCTATGCAGGAGTATGGATTACGTACGCTGCACATTGAAGACAAAATTTTATGCATATTTTAGGTTAAAACGTTCTCTGTCAAATACAATATTATTTCTAAATCTCGAACACAAGACCATTGGTTAATAATAAGGGATACTTAATTACCACCAATCCTTGCCAAATATTAAATCTTATTTATCAATCAATTTTCAAATTTGTAAATTAACGAACGTTTTAATTTGATTATCCTACATGAAAAGGTTTTACAAAACTAAAGACACATAACGCAACAACAAGAAAAAGTTTTTGTCCATGGATCATGGAATGCGTCATGTTAGTTGTTATGACTTATGGGTAATCATCACCTAATTTAACCTAATTAACATTATGCTTTTTCCCTCTCTTTTTTTCTTTTCCCTTTTTTGGCTAATATAGAGCATAATTTTCGGAATTCTTTATTTTATTTTATTTTATTCTATTCTTATGAAGGCTTGATTTTCGGAATTCTTGAACTTGGCACTTCAAATCATTAGGTTAACTTCTAAAAAGAGAGACAACAAACATACAAAAGGAAAACTACAAAGAGAATGTCGAAAGCAAAGAACAAAAATAATACAAAAATTTACGGCAATTATAATTTTTTTGACTGATAAAAACGAAAAAGTTTAACACAAAAATTTCTTATTCTGCTGATAACTTAAATTCTTATCTGCTGATAACATAATAACCCAAACACAAAAAAATCCATCACATTGAAGTTCCATACTGTAATAAACGTCTAATTCACAGTAAATAAGAAACAAAATGATATTCCATTATTGATCCCTTAGTTGTTGATAAATTCTTATTTTGATTTTGTAATATTTTACTACTAATATTGAATCTTCAATTAACTAACACGTCTGATTTTTCTTTTTAACATGAGTAATATATTACATTTAAGTCAAACCTCTCTATAACAGCCTCGTTTGTTCCAATACTTTTTGGTTGCTATAGTGATGTGTTGTTATAAAAGAATATATATTATAACATAACATAAAAATCGATTCTGAAAAATTGATTTTTATAGTGAATGATTGTTATAGAGAGGTCTGACTGTATATTAGGCACAAATATGAAATGAGTGTACAAATTTAAAATGACACATAGAAAATCACAGGGTCGAATCTACCTCACGTGAAGCGGTGTCAGATGACACCGTTTCGTTGGAAAATTTCATTTAGTATATATATGAATGACAAAATGCAAACCTATATCAAAAATAAAATGACTATTAAATCGAAGAGGCTTCTTGGTTCGATGGTTAGACGTCTTGGTTGATCACCCAAAGTCGAGGGTTAGAATCTCATCCTGCAGCTAAACCAATGAACTAAAAACATATATGTCACTTTAGTTGAAAACAGAACTCCTACTTCCTGAGAATGAATTATTTCAGCCAACTCAAAATGCTAATTTCGAAGAAAAAAATAGTAAGCTTTGGAAGATTGCAGTTTCTGCAAATTATTTTTGCATTTTCTTTTTAATATGATATTCTCAAATTTGATCTATTTAAATGTCGACACTGTTCACGAAAAATTCTACGTACGTCCCTAGAAAATCAAATAATTTAACAGGTAATAATGGATTAAATTTGTAAAAAAATCACCAGCATAAGGATCTAAGTGTACATTTCAGTTGATTGAAGGTTAAATGTGCTTAAACAGATATTATAAAATCAGAAAAAACTTATAGGATCCTAAAACAGTTAAATGGCCGCAAAAAATATTTATCTTTCTATTTTAAGGCCTAAAACAAAATAAAAATAACGGAAAAGGTCCAAATATGCCCGTGAACTATTTGAAATAGGGCAAATATGCCCGTCGTTAATAGTTTGGCCCAAATATGCCCATACCGTCCAATAGTTATGCAAATTTACCCTTTTTTTAACGGAAATATTATTTTTTATTTTCTTTTTTTAATTAATTAAAATCAAAGTTTTTTTTTCCAGTTCTTAGAAAAATATCGCTTTAAAAAAAAATTGAAAACTAATTCTAAAACAATTGTTTTTGTAAAAACTAAAAAAAAATGAAAAGTAATTTTCTAAAGCAATGTTTTTGTAAAACTGAAAAAAAACAAATATTTTCTTTTTATAAGTTTTTAGTTTAAAAAAATTCAATTTTTTCCAATTTTTACCGCTTTAGAAAATTGCTTTTCAGTTTTTTTCTCTAGAATTTACAAAAATCATTGTTTTAGAAAATAATTTTTCAGTTTTTTAAAGCTATTTTTTTTTCGTTTTTAGTAAAAATAAATTCAGTTTTTTTTCCAGTTTTTACAAAAAAATTGCTTTTTAGATTTTATTTCTGTTTTTACAAAAACTGTGTTTTAGAAAATATTTTCAGTTCTTTTGTAAAAACTGGAAAAAAAATATTTCCCTTTTTTTTCTTCAGCTTTTAGTGAAAAAAACTTTTAGAAAAATTGCTTTAGAAAAAATATATTTTGATTTTAATTAATTAAAGAAAGAAAAGAAAAAATATTGTTTCCGTTAAAAAAAGGGCAAATTTGCACAACTATTAGACGGTTTGGGCATATTTGGGCCAAACTATTAACGACAGACATATTTATCCTATTTTAAATAGTTTACGGGCATATTTGAACCTTTTCCGTAAAAATAAAAACCCGAAAACTGGTCGCAAAAATAAGTCAAAATTGGGAATTATTACAAAAATTCGAGCTTTGGCAAAATATTGTACTTTTTGAAGGGGAAATTGGGACAATATTATGTTTTCCATGCAACCACCAAGTGACTTCAATCATAACAATTTTTTCACGCGTTTTAAGTACACAAAACATTTTCCCAATCCCAAGTTTTTTCACCACCTCCACCCCCCCCCCCCCCCCCCCCCCCCCCCCCCCCCCCCCTAAAGGGTAGTACAGGGCAGGGTGGGTGGCTCCATGCATGAAAAGTTACATATAAAACAAACATAATGATATAAAGTTCATTCGAGCAACTAATATAGTTCCTTGCATGGTCCAATTTCTCATAATTTTTTTGTTCTCACCCAATTTTCAATACTGTATTGAGGTTTCGATTAAACCCAACTTCGTGGCGAAAAGTTTCAAATTGAACAAAGACAGCTACAGTCCCATATTCAAGGATCGAACAAGAAACCTCTTATTAAAAACAAATATTTATCACTGCATCACACCATTTATTAGTCAAGGAATAAACATTTTTCATTTTTTCTGTTGGTCTATACTTTCTTTGATCATTTGCATATTGTTTGGTTGCTTTGCTTTTAGCTTATATGACAACTTTTCTTTTAACTCTATGTTTCATTAATAAGAAAATTCTTTATTTTATAACAGTGTTGTCTGAGTTAATTTATTAACCTAAAAGTTATTGAATAATTCTATCGACCAACAAGCAGATGAAGAGTGAATATGAATTTATAAACAATAAAAAAGTTACTTAGTTTTGAAGCTAAATTAACAACTAACGGATCTTGAGCTACAAAATTAGAATATACTTTACTTCATTTATTTATGTAAATGGATCAATTTGACAATTTTAGCACAAGAGGAAATATTTTTTTAAACGAGTCAACACCTGCAAAACTAACTCACGTGGAATTTAGCAAGTTTTTTTTGACAAAAACATAACTGTGAAAATTGCTTTAGAACTAATTATATTTCTTCTTGTTGTTTTGGCCAGATTGTATGCAGTCAAAACGGGCTTACCCATTAATCGAGACCGGAACATGGTAGATCAAGGTTCAGCTTCGTGTTATATTGAATCATAATGACGAGTTATATTGTTGAGCTCGTAACTCAGAGACCGATCGAGGTCGAGATCGGCCAAAATTGAGACCAAGCAAAACAGCGATTGAGCAATACCGATGGAAGGATCGCGGCACAAATCTCAGCACGTATCAACATGAGGCCGATTAATTAGTCAATCATGGGATTTCTTACTGTATTTAGAATTGTAACAAAAGTAGGACTCCCCTACTATATAAAGGGGGTCTGATCATTTGTAAAATCATTACATTCACACAATACAAAGCTATATAGAATCTTTATTTGGTTCAAGGGCGATCTAGCTCGAGGACCAATGTTGTGCCAAGTAAAATCACGTGGGCTTAAAACTACTTATATATAAATTCAATTGTTATTCGTTTTTAGCATAAACACATACAACATTTGAACCTATGGATGGTGACATAAAAACTAAAACTAATTAAATGTCTACTGAATTATAGGAAATTTTCCCTTATTTTAGTTATTAGCTGTAACTACCATCATCTTTGTTTGACTTGTTTCACACTAAATACTCTTTACTTGTAAAACTTAAATTTAACCATACAATTGACCTAAAAGAGTAAGTCATATCAGAAAGAATATAGTAATTATTATCACTAAAATTAGAAACTTTGAAAGTTAATTCAATTGTTTACTTTGAACGCATTGCTTTTAATTCGTCTAATGTGCTACTGACTTCAAGTAGAACAATAATAAATGTGATATATTACTCTCTCTTTTTAATTGATGTCACAACCTAACTTACTTTCACTACTTCCATTCTTGAACAATTTTGACAAAATTAATTATGCCAAAAAGATATCAAATCGGGAAGGATCAAAAATAAAAAATAACTTGATTTATTTTTTAGGTTACTAATCTCACTTTTTATAATATATATACCTACCTCTAATCATTTAGGTTTAACCATTTAGTATCCGAAACCTGACTAATCTGGATTAGTTCCGAATAAAGTCTATTTACGAGGGAAGTGTTCCCTAGCTACAAGGAATTTCTCCAATCTAAGAATCAAACCCAAGAATTCCGGGGTGAAGGGATTCCATCCATTTGTCACATCTTTTGGCGGTTATCTCTAGTTATTTTAGATGACGTGATAGCAAGAAGAAAATAAATAAATATATATTTATTATTATTTTTAATTTTTACATATCGTTACCTACAAGCAAGGAAACATTTTCTAACATAGACAGAGCTGTGGGGTTTATCACTCCTTTTTTTCACTCAATTACTATCAGCTTTTTTACTCATTGAAAAGTAAAAGCTTGATTTTGTTACCAATATAATTGGCGGGACGAAGCCCATTTAATTTAAAAGGTTTCTTCACCTTTACTCTTATTTTTCAATACTAGAAAATTTCATTCATAGATATATAAGAATTAGACCAAACATCAGAAGAAGAAAAATGAAATATTACAATATAATATATCCTGATTTGGAGAATTGTCACTATAAATTAATATAAGATAGACTCAGAATTTTAAGTTCAAATGTGAATTACCGTGGTAATATCTACTTCTTTTGCCTATATGTGTGTAAAAGACAATTGACATACTCATACCAATTGTTAAGACTTCAGAGCTATCACGACCTTTACAATGGATTTGGATAAGATTAATGCATAACATATATATAGATTTCTATCATTTAATTATTATTAATTAAATATTTATCTTCTCATTAAATCATTTGACATATATTAGTAATAGCATGTTTGGCCGTGCATCTAAAATTAGTTCTCAAAGAAAGGTATAGGTGAAATTTGGAACAGTCATTTCAATCTTTTTCTTCCAATTCTAAGAAAGTATTTTAAAAGATATTTTTAAAAAATTTTTTTAGTTAAAGTTTGAGTTTGGCTAATCAATGTAAAAGCACTTTGAGCAGCAATTACCTTCATTAGGCGTAAACTCTTTTTTTTCAAAACTTTTTTTTTTTTCTGAAAAAAGTTTTGAAAATATTGTTTGTTCATGGAATTTGATCCACTTTTAATAAACATTTGAATAAAAAAATTTAAGTTTCAAAAACTAGCCGTAATCAGTTTTTGGTTGAAATTTTTTCTTCTACAAATAAAATTTTAGTTTTTTTTCAAGTTAAATGCATGTCCAAGCACAACTTCAACTTTTAAATTTTATTTTTTCAACATAACTTCAAAAATACTTTTTTCAGGTTTCAACTAAATTTATGCGCCTACTTAGTATTGACCAAGCTTTTAAAAAGTATTTCTAAGTGTATTTTTCTAAGGATTGCTTTTTAGGAAAAAATATTTGTTTGCTTCTCAAAAATTGTTTATGCATATACTCAAAAATATTTTTTTCTTCTAAAGCTAGTCCGAACATCTAAAAGAGCAGCCATGTCACGACCCGATTTATCCTCCGAAAGGCATCGTGATGGCACCTAGTCTCTACGACTAGGTAAGCCTAAATTTTCGGATAAAACTTAATTAAATGCGATAAAAGTAAAGACAGGAAAGAAAAAGTCTAAATAAGCATAACAACGTCGCTCGGCATGTAAAAATATACCCCAAGACCCGGATTGTCACAACATAGTCACAAGCTTCTATTCTATTATAGCTCTACACAAATCCAGAAAAGTACATAATAAATATCTCTATAAGATGGAATGCAAGGTGGCTCGGAGGATCCTGCGGACGCGGCAGAAATACCTTACGGTCTCCTGATGATAGCTGCAACGACTAGCCACGAGAAGGATAACTCGTACCTGGATCTGCACACGAAAAATATGTGCAGGAAAATGCATGAGTACACCACATTTGGTACTCAGTAAGTGCCAAGCCTAACCTCAGTCGAGTAGTGACGAGGTCAGGTTAAGGCTCTACTAGATTTCTAAACAAAACAATTTAAATAGTACGGAAAAGAAATAATTTCTATAGTAAGCAGTTAAAAGAATAATCTAAAATAAAACAGTAAGATGGAGCCCTTGGCTCAGCACAACGTATCACAAAGTGAAATCATCCGGATACCGTCCCGTAGTTCCAAATATAAATATGCAGTATAGGGAGGATCTCCCAGAATATGTCTGTGGTCCGCAATTTAAATATGCAGTGCAGGGGGATCTCCCAGAATACGTCTGTAGTTCCCAATTTAAATATACAGAACAGGGGGATCTCCCATAATACGTCTGTAGTCCCCAATTTAAATATGCAATGCGAAATGAACAACAAATAGACATCAATTTAGATAGTTCATCTAATCACAAGTAGGAAAAGCAGGAAAACTATCTAAAACATGGCGCACAGAGAGTCAAATAGGCAATTTAATATGTAAACGTATAGGCATGCTTCCCTAATCTAAGATAAAATATCTAACACGTTGAAGCAATTTAATAGAAGAAAAATAATTTATAATTTTTCAAGGAAAAACATGGTTTTTGAAAGAATGGCCCGTGTACGTACTCGTCACCTCACGTACACGGTGCCCACACAACAATTTATGTCAAACAACCTAAGGGGAAGTCCCCAACACAGAGTTAGGCAAGCCACTTACCTCGATTGCTCAACTCAACTCGAAATCACGTTCTTGCCACGAGTACCCGGCTCCAAATAGCCCAAATCTATTCAATTCAATTTGCATAATGTAAATATAACTTTAAGAAATAAATCTAACTAATTAACTCGAAGCTAATACGCGAAATTAGAAAAATCGCCCAAAACGTCCCCCGGGACCAGGTCTCGGAATCGCGTAAAAGTTACAAATTCCGAACACTCATTCACTCACGAGTCTAACCGTACCAAATTCACCCAAATCGGATACTAAAATCTCGATCAAAATCCAAAAACTTGGCCTAAGAACTTTACTCAATTTAATTTCCTCAAATTTCCACCCCAAATTCGAAATTAAAAGATGAATTTAAGCATATATTCGTGGAAATTAATCAAAACCGAGTAAGAATTACTTACCCACAACACACAGGTGAAAATCTCTCCAATAATCGCCAATCCCCGAGCTCCCAAGTTCAAATTATGAATTTTGGCTTAAACCCTCGATTTGAGTCTTTTAAAATCTGCCCAGGTAAACATTCACTGCGATCGCGGACAATCAGTCGCGATCACAAAGAGCAACAATACACGCGCCTCATTTTACTCTACGCAAACGCGAGGACACGTTCGCGAACGCAGTGTTTAGCTCCCTCAAACCTACGCGATCGCGGTTGGCTTCACGCGACCGCATAGAGAAACACTTAAAATCCCCGCCGCCTTATTTCCTCTACGCGAATGCGGCCTAGCCCACGCGTTCGCGAAGACCAAGTTGCCTACTCTACGCGATCGCGTTCCCTTTCATGCGATCGCGATGCATTAATCCTTATTGGCCTCCAATTGCTCTACGGGAACGCGAACTCCTTCACGCGATCGCAATGAAAGAATTCTGACTGCACTCACACCAGCAAAATAGCAATCAACACAAGTCCAAAAATGACCCGTTGAGCATCCGAAACACCCCCGAGGCCCCCGGGACCTCAACCAAACCCACAAACCTGTCCTAATACCTCATTCAAACTTAATCGAGCCTTCAAACCACATTAATTAACACCAAAATCACGAATTATACATGAATTCAAGCCTAAGAACTTAGAAATTTTCCAAAATCTACAACTGATGCTGAAACATGTCAAAACTAGTCTGAATGACCTCAAATTTGACACACAGATTACAAATGACACTACGGACCTACAACCACTTCCGAAATCTCATTCCGACTCTGATATCAAAATTTCACCTATCGGTCGAAATCGCCGAAATTCTAACTTTCGCCAATTCAAGCCTAAATATAATACATACCTTGAAAACATATTCCGGATGCGCTTCTAACCCCGAAATCACCCAACGGAGCTAACGGAGTCGACGTAATTCCATTCTGGACCCGTCTTCACACAATTCCAACGACGATCCGATTTCTAAAGGCTTAAACTCATATTTAGGGACTATGTGTCGCAAAACTCTCCGGAATCCACGACTAATCACTCCGACAAGTCTCATAAGCAGAAACGAACGTAGGAAAACAGTTATTAGGGGATCAGGGCGCTAACTCTCAAAACAACCTGTCGAGTCGTTACAAGCCAGGTGTCATAAGGGTCTATTGTAGACCGTCTTAACCTGTATTTCTGTAAGAGATCATTTTCATAGCTCGATCCCGTGACCTTTTGGTCAAAGGATATCTACTTCACCAATTACCTCAAGGTTCCTTTTGGCCGAACATCTAAACTTTTAAAAAGAAAACACTTTTAGCCACACAAAAAAAAATGCACGGTCAAACAAGCTATAAATTGATATAGTTGACTGGTTATCCGATGAAATTTTTGGTCACTAGGTATGAAAGGTAAAATTGTGTAGTAACAAAAAATTGTCCCCATGTGTTAGAGGAGAAAGGTGAAGAAGGTGTTTAAGGCGGTTTAGTTTTAGCCGTTTAAAGAAAGTGACTATTCAGAGTAATAAAATTCCGTTAGAAATGTAGCCCCTGTAGGTTGCAGAGCCGTTAACATAACGACAAAATCCTTCATGTGCGTTTCTGGAATTAGGTTTTTGGCAGCTCTTTGGAAATTGCAATATTGTGGGCCCCCTCTCCTAATTTCTTTCCATGTTTCATTCGTTTTAGTGGTTCACTAGTTTTAGCTTTTTGCATGTTCAGTCCAACAAAATCAATTTCTACATTATGTAAGAAAGGGCAATCTTGTCCGGTAAGTATCCTACGTTCATATAGGATTGAGAAAAAGATCGTAACACAAGAGAATACGATGCATACATGTTAGTAACTGATTGCATAACTCAAACTCGTAATCTAGGTCATTCAAAGATAATTTTATTATTGTTAGTAGTAGAGTTAATTTTTTCACTAAAAGGTATTAAAATATAAATAAGTATACGACGAAATCAAAGGGACTTGACGCATAGTATATACATATTAAAATTAAAAATTTAACGTTTACAAAATATAATTTTCCAATGAAGGAGTGTCAGTTAATTCCTCTTGCCAATGAGTGGCTCCGCCACGTCGGTTGCTCAAAGGCTATCCTTCAATTTATATATTTTGTGGACAGTAAATTTCTACCCAAAAGAATATAAAATAATTAGTAAAATTGATATTGTTATTTGATTTATTTCATGTATTGGTGCTTTACCCACCAGGGCTGAGGGTTCGTTCACCTAGTCCATAATTTGACATGTAACAGTTTTTTTTTCCCTTTTTGTTTTTCTGGATAAGCGTAATGAAATTTCATATAACAGTTGTCGTTATTCTTATTCTTTTAAACCTCGAATTAACAGATCAACCCCAAAACGAAGGGTGGAAAATGCTTTTAAATTTGTTAAAAAAAAACAAGAAAATATTTAAAGATAATATCAAATGGTGTAAGCCTAGTGGTCAATGTCAATCATCGAGTTCAGAATCTAATTGTGATCTTTTTGGATAAGTGTGACATATATATGTATCAAAAAAAGAGTGACCATTCTATATATAACGCGATTTTAAACCGCGCTATACTTTAACGGTATTTATTTTAAAATATATTTATGTCACACTTGTCCAAAAAGACCACAATTGAGTTTCGGACTCTATCGTCATCACCTCGAACGGGAGGGGGAGGGGGGGGGGGGGAAAAAATTTAGAA
>ML268181.1:42561-56733 GCA_005239495.1 Nicotiana undulata
GGGGGGGGGGGGGGGGGGGGGGGGCAACATATTAGAAGTTTCTCATATGTACTTTTCAGTAGAGAAGCTCTTTCATTTGGAAGATATGGAAACTTACCAAATTACTGTAATTACTTGGATCAAGACACTACTGAAAAAGGATGAAATGGAAATGAAACAAATTTCCCTTGTAAGTTTCACGTATGTAGTTCTGATTTACTTTTCCATGTTGGCTTAGTTATGTATAAGTTGCTTATTTTAAAAGGCATTTTTATCTTTAAGTCTTATCCAAGTATTATTAATACTAATTAAATAATCTTATTTCACACTCTACTCAGTGAGATGGCACTAGAGGTGGACCTACATGTTGCAATGACGGGTCACCGGACCCCGTAAGCTTCCGCAATTTTTTTTATATATGTATATGTATATGCCTCGAAAATAGTTAATTTCATGCACCCTGAACACTAAAGGCCTTTAGGGGATACTGGTTGAGCAGAATATTGTACCCTGTCGTATAAAAATCCTGAATCCGCCTCTGGATGACACATATATAGATATTGTTATGCTGATAATAGTAATACATAATTGAAAACCGATGAAAATTAAACCTTGCAGCAGTTAAGCAGAGTATTATATTGAAAACGACACATTGTATTAGCTTTGCAAATAATACATTAGTAATATAAAGATTTTATTGCTAACATTATTTTTTCTTATATGGCCAAAATATCTATTCTTTAAAATGTTATTTGCAACTCGTCTATATATATATATATATATATATATATAAACTTACAAGCAAGAAATTTCTACGAAGCTCTTAAAGCATGTGGACATTGTAATTCAGAAAGTGCAGTTTCATTGAAAAAAGTATAGCTGAAATGCGAGTAAAGTGAAGGTAAATTCGGCAACGAAGACAGATGTGAATAAATTTGTTTAAATTAAATAAAAATAACTTGTACAGAAACAATTATGTTTGTTTTAGAAATATTAAAAAGAGTTCGTATATATATACACACACATCTTTCCTATTTCTTAAGAAAAAAATATAGTCTCTTAATTACTCTTTTCATTCGTGGCCAAATTAAGGCTATAGTTTTCAGTTTGACCCATTTGTCCCCTACCATCCAAATGTAGCACATGGAACTCTATTTCAGCCAATTAATTTTATATCTTCATGGAAGATTCATAAAAACAAGATGTGACTTTTCAGTGCAATTATACTATATCATATGTAGTGCAAAAGAACAACAAATTCATATGACGTATATCACCTTGATAACTCCAACCGATAAGAATTTCATCTTCAGTGAAGCGACAATATTAATCTCGTGACAAGTACGAAAATCTCATATTTTCTTGTAGTGCATGAAATTACATAAACAAGATTTTTTTTTATTTGACTCTAAAAGGTTATATAAGTTTGGTATTACTAGAAATTAATGTTTCTTAGTTATATGGGATTTATTCGAAGTATCCAAATGCACAACCAATATTTCTAACCATAGGAATTAATTATTGCGTTCTTCATATACCCTACTCGTTAATTATGGTTTTTAGCAAAATGAACGTAGCATGTGTACTCCATGTGCAAAAATGTGGAAAGGGGCACTGCCATTATTAATGCATTAATTTTTCTCTCTCTCTCTATTCACAATATATTTGCATTTAATTGAATATATCATGTATCAACTTCTACTAATATTTTGAATTTATTTTCCAATTGATGTATCTAATAAAAGCAATTATTTAATTATTTGGTCTCTAGATATATATAGCAATACGAAAACATTTTGGCCCGTCAAAACATCAATTGGTGTAAACATATTTATTTATGTCTAGTATCATCCACGTGTAATAAATGCAAATATTCAATGAGCACGATATATAACTGTAATTAGAAATATTATAAATATCTTAAATGTGGAGGAATTACCTAACCCATCCACTCATGCATGGTAAATCTTATGGAGAAAATGAGATAAATGCAGAGAAAAAGTAAATTTTCAAAAGGAAAAATCCTATTTCGCGATTAAAAATATTATACGGTACAATTAAATTAGATATACGGTTATTTATTGTATGGTAAGTTTTTGAAGTACTTTGGAATTTGGATAATATAAAAAAATATTTTAAAACACCTACTTTAACAATATAATTAAATACTAGGTAATTGATTTTGGACCTTCTTGAATTAAACAAGGTAATACATACTGATTTTCATAAATAATAAAAAGCCTTTAGCTTCGATGTGAAGACTGACTGCTAAAAAAGAATAAAAAGACAATTTTGAAAATTTGGTGGGAAAGAACTGTTGGCGCCTTTTGAAGACAAATTAGACAGTAATGTACTATTCACTCTTCCTCCTTCAACTTAAAAAGAAAAAATCAAATCTATTGGTTGGGCCATACATTACTTTACTTGTTAACCCAAGGTGAAGTATAGTAAAGAATTGTTAAAAATTCACTAACATATTTAAACTAAGAGATAAAAGAAATTTCTTATTTCTATGAATTTGAATTCGAAATATCTGATTAAGGACGGAGGGATCTCAATCATATCATCTCACCAAAAAAGGTTATTACTATTTTTTTATATTAATTTTTTTAAAATTATACAATAGGGTAGGTCGATAGGGGTAGGAAAAAGGGAAATGAAAAAAGTTACAAATTGAGGAATCAAACCCTCGCCAGTAAGATGAAAGTTCAATAGTTACCTTCTGAGCTACATGCCCTTTGTTGGTATAAGTCGCTGGTCAACACGACAATCAACGAAGATTAAAACAAATAAGCATTTTTTTATTTAAATATTAATTTTGTATCTTTTTAAGATAACAGTAAATATAATATATAAGTTACAACTTTTATTAGAAGCTAAGAATGCTTAAAAGATATTATAAAATCGAAATGTGTCACATAAAATTAAACAAAAGAAATATGAATTAGAATAACATTTATTTATGTCCAGTGTTTACACATTTAACATTAGCTTACCATATTTAAAGGTGTTTAAACACATATCACAAGAATTAAAATTTAAAGAACTAAAAGTGCTATTAACCCAATTAACTATGGTTAATGATAATGTTATCATGTCAATGGACAATTGAAATACGATTTTTTTTTTTCTCTATAAATTTTTAGTTTGACCCGTTTTCTCCTATTTCAGGTCCCGGGTGAGCCCACAGTTCCTCCAATTACGGCTCGCAAATACTCACGGAACGGAAACAAGTCACATGGCTACGATTACGGTAGACGCTCTCAAATAAGCTGTCCTTTTTCAATTTTTTTTACTTTTCCTTTTTCCTTCGAATTAAAATGTTTTTATTTCTCTTTTTTTCTTTTTTTCTTTTTTAGTTCTTTACAAAAGAATCTTTTTCTTTTTTGGCTTTGCGCAGTGATTAATGGCCTTCCCTTTATTACTTACAGTAATATTTTTCTTTTTTCCTGTTTTTATTTTTATGAGTAATTGTTTTTCTTTGTCAAGATAAATTCATATTATTATAGTATTAATTAAGTCATTTGTATCTTATTAACCAAATTACACTTGACGTTTTCAATCTTTTAGATTTTCTAGCTTAATTTTCTCTACGTATCTTCATTTCATAAATCTTGATGCTATTTTTTAAATTACTCTTTTGTATAATTTACTTTTTTATTCTAAATAGACTTTTGTTTTGACATCCCACGTGATGGTGTATAGTTTGGTTGGTATAAAAGACAATCTAAACGAAAGAAAATCGTAAAATGAGAGAGACCTATTAATCTCTTTTTCTTTCTTTTGGAACCTATTTATCCACGAATGCCTTTTATCAGATTTAAGAGGGCCCATCTTATAATAATTAAACATACATAATTAATAAATAAATAAATAAATAAATAAAGATGTATGTCATAAATTTGGTTGCAATTGGTCCAGCTTTCTTGTGACTCACGACCAAATCCATTTGACCCCACATATTATTGCAACAATGTCTTTTGTTCTTCTTCTTATTTTTTGTTTTTAAAAATTGTTACACCTAATATCCTCACTCCTAATTTACTAACACAACTACGATTTTAGCAATTAAATCGTTTTCCTTAGACTATAAGTTTTCAAATATTTTGTAGGAATACAACAACAACAACAACAACAACAACAAATCCAGTATATTCCCACCAGGTGGGGTCTGAGGAGGGTAGTCTGTACGCACATCTTACCCCTACCTAACAGGCAGAGAGACTGTTTCCAATAGACCCTCGGCTCAGGAAGGATAATAAGAAGAAGTGGATAGCAAGAAAGGAAGAAAGAGGGAAGTGAAAAGAAAAATGGAGAGATAAAGGATAAGTAGTACCAAATACTAGCAACAAGGGATACAATACTTGAGGCGAACAAAACCACATAACGTAATAAAAATCTAAGAACATGAAGGGACATGCGTGCTACTAAGACTATCGATAAGCAATTAAAAACTACCCACTAACCTTCTACCTTAATCCTCGACCTCCACACCCTCCTATCAAGGGTCATGTCCTCAGTAAGTTGAAGCAGCGTCATGTCCTTCCTAATCACCTCTCCCCAGTACTTCTTAGGCCTACCTCGACCTCTTCTCAAGCTCGCCATGGCCAACCTCTCACACATCCTAACAGGGACATCAATGTTTCGTCTCTTAACATGTCCAAACCATCTCATCTTTGACTCCCGCATCTTGTCCTCCACGGAGGCTATTCCCGCTCTGTCTCGGATAACTTCATTTTTAATCTTATCTCTCCTGGGGTAGGGTTCAGTGTGGGACTATGTGCTAGGTTTCAAGCTAATCCAAAGGAGTCCCACCTCACTGCAGTAAAAAGAATTTTGAGATATCTGAAGCGCACCACTGATTTGTGCCTTTGGTATCCTAAAGGTAGTAATTTTGACCTTGTAGGATATGCTGATGCTGATTATGCAGGTTTTCTGGTTGACAGGAAAAGTACTTCAGGCATGGCTCACTTTTTGGGCTCCTGCCTTGTCTCTTGGGCCTCCAAGAAACAAAATTCAGTAGCCTTATCTACTACTGAGGCTGAATATGTGGCTGCAGCCTCTTGCTGTGCCCAGTTGCTTTGGATCAAGCAACAACTCATGGGCTTTGGTGTATATGTGGGATGCATTCCTATTTACTGTGATAACACTAGTGCAATTAGTATGACGAAGAACCTGGTTCATCATAAGAGAACTAAGCACATAGATGTTAGGCACCATTTTCTGAGGGACAACTATGAAAAGGGAATGATCTCAATCGAATTCTATGCTACTAATCGTCAAATTGCTGATATATTTACCAAAGCACTGAGTAGGGAGACTTATGATAGAAACATGCTTGAATTAGGGATGATTAAGATCACCTAATTGAAAAACAAAAATGGAAAAAATGGAAAAAAAATGAGAAAAAAAATCTTTTTTGGCTAGAAAATTCAAATTAGGTATTTAATCAAATTAATCATTGCTCAGTATTATGTCTTTATTGCCATACTCTTCTGCCATGTATTAATATGATTCCCTAGTTGCTAATGATGTTTCTCTATTTTTGTAAATTGAGGCAAATAAAGGATTTCACCTGGATGAACCTGGTTCATCCATGCTGGTTCACACAACTGACAAGGTACGTTCTCATCTCCATACATGTATGAATTCAAGTACAGTCATACATGAGCAAGACTCTATCTATTTGTGGTTCGAATTCAATTCTAGTACTTACCCAAATAATGAACCAATTTCAAGAAGTCCCATCTTACTTGATTAGCCTAGTTTTAGGGGGAAAGTAACTGTCCAATCAACGTCTAATCAATGACAATTCTGAATCGATTAGAATCCCACTTGAGTTAATACTCTTCCGATTGAAATCTCCCAGCCATAAGTTATAAAAATTCCATCATTACCCATTATGCATAAAGCAACAGTCGAACCTTGTTCAACTCACTCAACTCACAATCTCTACTGCCTCCTGTCTTTCTTCTCTTTAAGCAATTCAAAATCATGTCGTCACCTCCACCAGCTTCTTCTGATTCATCTCAATACAAAGATTATGATGGAGACAACTATGAATCAGACTCAAATTCACCCTCAGTGTATAGTTCCGAGTCTCCAGAAAAGTCGACAACCCCTGAACACCCTACAATCCCAGAACCCACACCAAACCCTACCCCAGCCCCCAAGCCTCGTCGTGTAAAAGTTATTGCACGCAAATCTGTGGCTTCCGGTTCAAGGGCCAAATTCTTGGAAGATTTATTGCATGCTGAAGAAGGCTCCACACCAGAATCGTCCAATGAATCATTCAAATCAGCCAATGAAGATGAAGCACCTCGTTCAACCAGTGTTGAGAAAGGTAATTCTGATGCTATCTCTGAAATAAATACTGATCAACGATTTGTGTTGGTGGGGTATGTGGTGGATGTTGAAGTGCCTAAAAGGCAAAGAAAAGCTGGGAAAGAGAAACCTCTTGAGATTGAGGGAGATGTAAATGAGAGGGGATCGGGAGAGGATGGTACCACACTGGCAATGTGTGGTCCCATTCTTGAAAGTCTTGAAGAAGATGTCACAATCTTAGGGGGAACTAGTGGAGTTGAGGAAGCTGATGCTGGGTTGGAGAAATTGATGAAAGCAATAGATGAACATGTTTCTTATGGGGAAGAAACTTTGGCTGAAAGATTAAGGAAGTTGGGGGACTCATATAACCCCAAGAAAAGAAGGACTTCAAAGTCCAAGAAGTCTAAAGCCTCAGTTCCTTCAAAGAAAAGGAAAGTTGCTGGTTCTGTTGAGATACCTGTTCCTAAGGTACGTGCTACGCGAAATACTGTAAGAGAGGAGGAAGAGAAGTTAGAAAAGGCTCTGCAAGAGAGAAAGAGGAAGATGGCAGCAAAGGGAAAAGTAAAAGTTGGAGAGCCTGTTGAGGCTGTTGTTATTGAAGAAGAGACGTTGGACCTGGTCCAACAAGAGGAGCAGCTGGCTCCAGTTGTGGTTAGGACACCAAAACCCAAACAGGCTAAGGCTTTTTCAAAGAAGTCAGCTGCTGTGTCCTCTGCAACTCCAAGCACCGTCAAAAGGACCAGTTCCTAGCCAAAGAAAGTAAAAATTGATGCTAAGGAGGATGATAATGCAGACTGGAGTGGAGAGGAGGAGAAGGAAATAGGAGAAGTAACTACTGACAGAGTTGCCATGTTTGGCAAGAGAACGATCTTGAAGGGAAAGTTGATGAAGGATTTGGAGGAGCCTGGAATGAGGTATCTATTGTATTTTCTGGCAGCGCAGGGCTGGAAGGACATGGTCCTTCGCATGGAAGGCAGGCTGGTCAGGGATGAAGTTGTGGAGTTCATGGGAAATGCCACAGTCATTGGAGGCAGGGTCACCTCCTTGGTCAAGGGAGTTGAAGTCTCCTTTGATGCTCAAGAACTGGGTGTGATTCTAGATATTCCTACTGAGGGGTATGAAGATTACACAAGGCAGCGATGGCCTTGTTTAGATGGAATGTCCTCAGCACTCAGTATCACCAGATTCTTCTGCGACAATGAAAAGGAGCTTGAAGCCAGGGATGTGTTCAAGAATGAGATGAAGCCTAAGCATAAGCTTTTCTTTGAATTTGTGATCAAATTCATACTGCCCAGACAAGAACGAAGACACATTGCTAATTACATGGATTTGACCCTCATGGAGTGTCTGTACAGAGGCAAGCAGATAAATTGGCCATCGTTCATAATCCAGCTCTTGGACAGAGTGGTGAATGGGACTAAAGCTCATGCAATCCCCTATGGCTTTATTCTGACTGCAGTTCTAACTCACTTTGGAGTTCCTGCGAAGAAGGCTGAGATGGCTACGGCCAAAGATTATTTTGGGATGGACACACTGTTGTCTTGTGATTACATTGTCACTGCTCCGGCAGACAAACCTGGTTCATCTTGGAAGCAGCCTGTAAACAGCAAGGTCCGTACTCTGGTGCAGGAAAGCGAGTTAAAGGATATGGAAATCCTTCGATTGAAATATCGCTTAATTGAGATGGAAGCTCATCGTGATGCTCTAAAAGCATAACTTGCAAAGGAAAAAGAGAAAAACGAAGGTATTCTACACCAAATGTTGTCCCTCCTTCAAACCAAGAACCCAACCTCCAGTGCTTCCCAGTTATCTTTCAAGTGCCCAGTTTGGGACAGTGTCTAGCTTTTGTGGTTTCAATTTTTTTGTTTTGCTCATGTTTTGATCGTTTTTGCTTTAATCTGTTGGTGTTTGATGCGCAGTATTAAATCAATGAAGTTTGCTGATTTTAAAAAAAAATTGTCTCAATTTCTAATTTAGCTTACATTATTGGTTTCTTGTGTTGACTAATCATGCTTGCACCTGCAGTTGCCTAAATTTGGCCATGAGTAAGAATTAAAAATTGGTAAGTATCATTTTGCAAATTTTCGATGATGCCAAAAGGGGGAAGATGTGTGGTGGTAGTATTGTGTTTTTTAAAAAAAAGTGATATTTATAACCTAATGAACTTGGTTCTCAATGATTAATGCTTAAAAGTATACAAAGTGTTTGAAGTGTATACAGGATAAAAGCACAGAGTTTGTCATCATCAAAAAGAGGGAATTTGTTCGCCCATGTCACTGAATGAGTTTTGAAAATTGACAAGTTGAACCAGGTCCATCAGAGAACACACATTTGAACGGAACAGTTGACACAAGAATTGTTCATGCATAGGAGATATCAGTGATTGCTGAGTATCAAAAGAGCTAAAAGGATGTCTCATAATACGAAAAGGTTGCAAACTGATAAAGAAGATTGAAGTTGATTTCAGCAATGACTGAAATAGAGAAGGAAGTTGAGTCATAGTCGAACTCGTATACCCAGGTAGAGTTGGATCAGAATTGAACCATGTACTCAACAACTGGCTCTATTAATACTCAAATGTATTACTGCTGAAAGAAACGACGCACAAAGACAAAAGTGAATCAAGTTCTGAAAAGCAAAAGTTCCCAGGATATTTTGCAAGCAGAAGTATTGTGCGAAGGCTACAGTTCNTTACTGAGGAGTAGGTCGTGGGTTTTTTTTCACCTTTTGAGCCAGGTGTTTTCCACGTAAAAATCTCTGTGTTTTTACTTTACTGCTTTATTATTCCGCAACAGTAGAAAGTAGTACACCAAGAAGAACCAGGTTCTTCTTATTAGACAGCACTCGAAAATTGGGTACTGCACAATTAACTTATATTATTGTGTAGTATTGAAGTCTAAAACATCACTTGTATCTTGCTTTTCATTGTATCCTACTTGCTTTCTTAGAAGCACGGTTCTAGGAAACTTCAAACCATAAATGATGTGTGTTTGTGTTTTGACTAGTGTAGTCATAAGTTGAAAGTCTTTGTAACTAGTGAGTGACAAAGTGGCTTGTAATAGGTATTACAAGTTAGTGTGTTAAAGTCTTTGTAATAGTGTCATTACAAAGTGTCTTGTAATAGTTGTAATTACAAGTTAGTGAAGTTGAAATCCTACAAGTGTAGGTCGTGGTTTTTGTTCCCTTGAGTTGGGATTTTTCCACGTAAAAATCCCGTGTCTCTTTTACTTGCTTTTCCCGTGTATTTCTCTGAGGGAACTGGTAGAGAACCAGGTGTCTTTACAGTTTGGTGGATTCATAGAAACTATCAAGAACAATAAAAAAGAATAATTCCATTTTAAGTAGAATTTATAATCATCAAAAACAACCATTAAATCCATATCTTTCACGACTGATTTGCACTCGAAGGGACAAGACTCTATTTTTTTTTTCTTAAATAATTCTGTCATTCATTCTATTAATGTTTTTTCTGGGTCAACAATTTTACTTTTATCACCATCATTTTTTCCTTTTCTTACGTAAAAGTCAACCAAATTATTAAAAAGTTGTTTGTAAGTTAAGTCAATTTAAGTATGTCTTTGGCTCTTTGGAAAATAGGCAAGTAAATGATAATTGAAAATGATATAAAGAGAATAATCCATTTTATGATGAAAATAGCATCAATACGCAATCATGAATTTGTTTTATAGTTAAAAAGGGAGTTGCAATTCACCTTTTTGCACTTTTTTTTAAAGGAAAAGATTACTTTTTACAATGTTTTCCATTTGAATACTGGAAAAAAGAAGCCGTAGCTCTCTTTTTATCTTAGATAATAATTTATAAAAGAGGAAATAATTTGGACCAGAAATGATTCTTCTTTATGTTTATTATGTCATGGATATATTTTAGCCTTATTTTTATTTTCTTTTAATTTCTCCCTTCTAGAACTGTAACAACCCAGTGCACTATTGTTCACTTTGGGTCTAGGTCCACACAATATTAAAACGCGTTATTATAGTATAAGGTTTGTTTATTTATAAGAAATTTCAACTCGTATAATAAAGGTATACACCTTATTTATTTTAAAATATTATTTTCTATAGCTACCTTTTTATTATATTTTATAGCAAAATAAGTATTTATGATATATAATACCATTGAGGTATGAAATACGCTATTTATGTTTTTCCTCTCTCTTAGACAGCTGGACATACCTATTTTTAAGGTGATTGTCGCTGCTGTATTCATGAATACATGTGAATACATGCGCATACAGCTGGACTGCCCTGATTTTAGATATTTTTTACTATTGTATTCATGAATACAGCAGCGCGAATACATGCGCGTACAGCTAGATTGCCCTGATTTTAGGCGCTTTTTGCTGATGTATTCATGAATACATGGCGCGAATACATGTGAATACATGCGCGTACAACTGGACTGCCCTGATTTTAGGTGCTTTTTACTGTTGCATTCATGAATACATGGCGCAAATACATGTGAATACATGTGCGTACAGCTGGACTACCCTGATTTTTAGACGCTTTTTGTTGCTGTATTCATGAATAAAGCAGCGTGAATACACTACCGTGACAACTGAATAGTAACTATATGAAGTAATTATATGTATATGGTAGCTATAGGAAGTTAATAGCCACTAAACAATAGTGGTTTCTGAAAATTCTTCTATCTTTTCTATGTTTGGTCGATGTGGGATTCGCCTAAGGTGTTACATACACCCCTACGTACGTTTCAATTACCTTTTTTTTTTTTTTTTTTTAAAATACAGTTACTTTAATTCATAAATTCAAAATAAAAAAGCTGATATATATTTTTGTTGGGAAAAAGGTCAAATTTACCCATGTAATATTGAAAATAATCTTTATTTTTACCAGAGGTCTACACTGAAAATAGCCTATATTTACTTTTGTTAAATTTACAAAGCCGTGACATGCGATGCAAATTATGATTAGAATTACGCGTTTCATTGATAATTCATATAAAAGTCTTCATTACAATTTTGCAGCTGTAATTCCATATGCTTAACACTACTTTTACTTTTTCATAATTTTGTTAGTCAAATCACACTATCATTTGCCAACTTTATGTTTGATGTAAAAGTTTTTGGAAAAAAGAAAAGTCGAGCCTTTTATTTCATGAAAATGAAGGGAAAATGTTCAACATTTTCAAGATGTTTTTAAGCTTGTCTTTTCACGTTGTTAAAAATGTTTGAAAAATATAATATATGCATAATTTATGTATTATATGTGTATAATTATGTATATTCGATGTATATGACTAGAAAAAATAAAGAATAACTATAATCGACTATTTGTGTAAAGATCAAATTACATGCTTCTAGTCAAAGTTTGCCAATCAAAAATGAAAGTATTTGGTAGATTAGGAATATAATCCATACTAATTTGGTGAAGGGAAAACCTAAAGAAAAGATTTTCCATTTTTATTGGTGGCGTTATCATTTAATTGCAACTTTTGTCATTCCACAAGGTTTTCTTTTTAGTTGCCTGAATTACTACTAGTTATTAATATACTAATAAAAAATATAAAAAAATTTAAAAATGAGTATAACAGTAATAACATAGATAGTAAAAAGTTATATAAACAACCCTAACTTGTTTGAGAGAGGCATAATTAAGTTAATTTAGAGATATTTCCTGATGTAACTCTGTTTCGATTTGATTGTTTATTAAATATCTGTTGCCTTTTTAAAAAAAATAGATAGTACAATACCATTAAATATTGTTGGCGTTTGTTTTAAAAATTAGAAAAAATTAAATTTTTCTTTGCAAAAACTGAAAAGCACTTCTAAAGTAGCTCAATAATAAAAGAAAAACGCTTTCCTCTAGTTGTATTTGGTGGAAAGAATTAAGTTTATGGACACTTTCTGAAAAGAACACCCTACTACCGTAATCAGATTGTGTTTGATAAAAATTATGTAAAAATAGCACGGGCTAGCCAGTTTTCGGATTGGTCATTCAAAAATAGTCAGCGTTTGCAAAGTTATTGAAAAATAGCCACAATTTTGCTGCAACACTGAAAATTCCAGCATAATATACTCGAGATCGGTACACCTGTGTATGAACTTCCAGCATATTATGTCGGACATGTATATTATACTCGAACTCCAGTATATTATGTTAGAAATCCAGTATACTTATGTTGGAACTCCAATGTAATATATTGGAGTTCCAGTATATTATACTGGAATTCCAGTATATTATGCTGGAGTATTTTCTGATTTTGAACAGTGTTTTCGTTCAGATTTATCTTTACATGAAAGGTGACTAAATTTCGATTACTTTTGAAATTGTGGCTATTTTTGAATGACCACTTATAAATCTAGCTATTTTTGAATTTCTCCCCAAAATTTAAGTGTCGCGTTAGATAAGGTTGAAGAAAGAACTACATTACAGTATCGAAGTGGTGAAACAAAAATGACCAAGAAATTTATATTATTAGCCATCCCCTAAATAATAATAATAACCGATAAAATATAGATAATTTTGTATATATGTATATTATATATAAAAATACACATATATATCTCATATTCATATAATATACATACCTCTCTATAACAGCATCTTTATATAACAATACTTCTCTATAAAAGTCAAGCTTTTTCGGAACCAAATTTTATGTTATATAGTAATATATGTTTTCTATAACAGCACTTCGCTATAACATCCAAAAAAATTCGGAACAAACGAAACTATTATTGAGAGACTTAACTTATATTTTTTGGCTAGCAAATACAATTAGTTTCGGTCGACTAACTAAATATGCAGTTTGCCAAATGATTAGGCGAGCCCAAGTTGATCTGATTGAGGGGGATTTGCATCTATACCCGTTTTTTGGGTCATGTTTTAACTTATACCCGCTTTACAAAAAAAATTGCAAGCGTACCCACTTTTCGCGTAAACTTCAGGCATACGTGCCTAAAGTAGCAAAAGCAATCACACAAACTTCAAGATTCTAGTAGACGGGCCTGAAGTTGTTTGTGACAGACCTGAAGTTGTTTGTAATTGATGAACTTACGCTTTCTACTAGCTGAAGTTTTGTTCTCTATTTGATGTATTTAAGCATGTTTTAGCTCAAGTTTTGTCATGGATTCAATAGTTTTGTCGTAAAGCTTTTTCAAAAACTTCAGCACTAAATAAGTTGAAGTTTAGTTTATTTAGTTCATTTGTAAAAACTTCAACACTAAATAAGCTGAAGTTTTGCACAGTAGCAGGAAGAAGAAGCGACTGAAATTGTAAAAATTAGGGTATAAGTTAAATAATTTTTAAAAAATATGGGTATAGGTTAAATGGGGACGACCAAATAGGACACACGTACAATTTTTACTCCGATTGACTACATTTTTTTGCTTTAAGCCCAATTTTGACAGATCAATAAGCAGCATATAGAAAGTTTAATCATGTGCACAGATACATTAAGAGGGTGTTTGGATGGACCAGCTTTTAAGCACTTTTTTATTAAATGGAGTGTTTTTTTATTAATTGTCACCTTAAGCTACTAATAATACAATTATTCTTGTCCCTTTTTTTTTTCTGTAGCGTCATACACTCTTATATCAAAGGAATGCACAACCAAAGCCACCCGCCACAAAGAATATGAACTCAAATCACTCTTTATTTGGCCAAAAAAATAAAAATATTAACAAGCTAGTCTTAAAAATGTCCAAATAAAAAGAATATATTGATCTCCAGTGCTAATTCACAACACTTTTGTGTTCTTAAGCATCATAAAATTGATTTTTTTCCCTTCAAGTTATACGATAGAAAGATGCCCATTTTTATTTTTATTTTTATTATTATTATTTTGTGTGTGTGTGGGGGGGGGGATACTTCGTTGTATGTTGTATAT
>ML268181.1:63507-90642 GCA_005239495.1 Nicotiana undulata
CCCCCCCCCCCCCCAAACCCACCAAAAATAGAAATTAAAAAAAGGAAAATTTTAGTAGTCTTATAGTACTTAAAGTAATCTCACAAAGTAGGGGTAAGGGCTGCGTACACAACACCCTCCCTAAATCCCACTTGTGGTATTACCATTGTTGTTAGAGTACTTAAAGTTCAATAGAAACATACAAGCAGCAAGATTCAGAAAAAAAACCATCAGACCCATGAACACTGTTTTTACTATATCAAATTTTCCAACATAAATTAAAAAAATATGAAAAACACTCATATTCTCACTTAATTTTATTTAAAAATCTTCAGCTAGATGACCAATAAAGGCAAAGCCAAATAACCAATCATGGCCAAGACCAAATTTTAGCTCAAATACCCATAGACAAAATGGTCTTCAGCTAACCTATTTCCTCAAAAAAAATGTACAAGCAAAACACAAGTAAAAGCATTTAAACGAACTTCTTTTACTTTTTTTATTCTTTTTCCTTACTCAATAGTTAATTGAACACTGCATATGAGAATTTACGGTCAAGCAAAACGGGGAGGCGGGGGGGTAGGGGGGGAGCGGGTGGAGAAGAAGAGCGAACCTGGAAGTGAAAAGGAGAAGGTGCGGCCACTCTAGAGATCGCTACCGTTGTGTAAAGCCAGATGTGAATATTTTGTGTCTTCAAAAGAAATGAATAAAGGGCTAGTGATGCAATAAAGTGATTTATTATATTCCTAAAATGCAAAATTAAGGAAAAATTAGCTTATATTTTTTTCAAACTTGACTGATAGTACTAATTGTTTTCTCAATCAAGGTTAGTTAAATGATAAAATTAGTTTATATTTATTTCAAATGATAATTATTTAAAATAAATTGGAGTTAGTTATATAAATTCCCGGGAGCTATTTCTATCTTTTTTGGCGCCAGCACATTCTAATATTAGAAATTGTCTAGATCTCACGTTTATTTTTATATTGAGTGTAAAGTTCATTCGCGTAAAATTATTTTTGGTGAATATCGATCTAAGGAAGCACAATAATAACAACACTTTAAACGTGATTACTTTATTGTATGTCTATATGAATCTTGCATTATTGTATTATATCCTTACCTAAATTGTTGTTGACTTCAGTAGGTTAAGATTTTCTTCCTTTGAATCAACAAAATTAATTATGCAGAAAAGCGAATAATACGTCAAGTTCATCCTAGGTGTTTCACTATCACATTGTTGTTTTCCCCCTTTTTTATTTGGAAGAGTGAAATACAGAAAAAGGCAAAAAAGGAAGAAAAAAAGAATTTGATCTACAAGCATACAATCTATATGCAAATATGTCTTTATTTTGTTTAAATGGCCACTGTACTTTTACTAAAAAAAATGGATATAAATTATAAAAAGGTTTCAATATAATCTAGATGTTTTAATAAAAAATATCTGATGAGACTAATTTTGAGTTGAGATATAAATTATGGACTTCCTAAACCAGAAAGTTGTGGGAAATCGTTAATTTGATTATGAAATTGCAGATGAATGAGTGAAGTAGAATTACTGGACCTTCCTCATTTGTTTTTTTTTAAGATTAAGACGTCTAAATCTGAATACACATCTGAATATATTAAGATGTGTATTAAGATCTGAATAGAAGTAATTAAGATTGTTTGATTTTTAACATCTGAATGTATAAAAATTATCTTTATTTAAAAATTAATAAACCTAAAATTCAAATGAAATACTAGCTAATCTAATATTCCATCAATAAGATATATAGTTTTTTAAACTATGATAGTTGTTGGTGGTGATGGCTAACGGGTGAATGCCGACTAGAGGCGGTGGTTGGTGGTAATTTTGGTTGATGATGGTGGTTCATGCTAGTAGCTAATAGCGATTGGTAGTGGTGGCGATTATGATTGAGGATGTTGGTGGTGGGTTGTGATAGTTAATAATGGCGGGTAGTGGTACTAGTTGTGACTGAGAAAGGTGGTGGGTGGGTGGTGGTAGATATAATAATGGGCAGTGTCGGTTGTGGTTGTTGATGGTGATGAGGTGGTCAATTGTGGTAGTTGAGGTGGATGAGTGTTGAGTGTGGAAGAGAATGATATATGGTGGTCGGAGTGGTGGGGATAGTGGGTGGTGATGGTCAATAATGGTGGCGGCTATGATTGAGGATGATGGTGGCGTGGTGGTGGTGGTGGAGGGAGGGGTGGTTGAGTATGATGGTGGTGGGGGGGTTGAGTATGGTGGTGGTGGTGGCATGGCGGTAGTTGATAATGTTAGGCGGTAGCGCAACTAATAATGAATATGTGATACCACTTAATGAAATTAAGTCTCTGTTATAGATCTTAATCATACAGACCTATTCAGACCCATTAAGTGGTTGTGAAGTAAAAAAAACAAACACACTTAATGATTAAGATCTGAAAAATTAAGATTCAGACTTTAAAAACAAATGCACTTAATATCTGAGATCGGAATGATTAAGATTCAGACCTCCATTAAGTGCAAACAAACGAGGCCTTAGTAACACTTCACATATGATTTCCTTTCCTTTAGATGTGCAACGAACCCTGCAACTTACATTATCACATATTACCTTTTGTTATTTTTTGTTGTGAGTAATGAATTTTCTACCAACATTTGCTACATGCTTTACAATATTAATTAATTCTATTACTTTTAAACGTGTACGGAGCATCTGCATGCGGATTCAAGATTTAAAATTTATGGGTTCCTATTATAATTATAAATTAATATACAATAATAAATAAGTTCATAGTTATCTATATATATATATATATAAATATTATTGAGTTCCTGGGACCAGTAACTATACACTAAATCCGCCACAGAGCATCTGTTGCTATTTCCATGAATCATTCTCATGGCCAGATGATTGCTATTTTCATTGTTCCTCACACTATTTCTGCCCTTCTGGAATACTTTTAAAAACGGGAGTTTAGCCTGTTTGATATTTAGTAGGCGTTTGGCCATGTATTTTTTTACAACTCGTATAAATTGCATTAGAAAAAAATACACTTATATAATATGGGTTAACTCATATTCAACCCGCACATTTGATATTCAATTTATTTTTTACCCGCATAAAATATGGGCAGGTTGAGACTCAACCTATTTTTAACCCGCTCAAATCCAACTCAACCCGCCCATTTGCCACCACTAGTTATATATATTGCTAGACTAAAGATTTTTCTTACTTTATTCAATGACTTTTAACTCGTGATAACATGTTAATTATCATTTTTACTAGATTATCTATTATTACTTTCTCTGTCTCCAATTATGTGTTGGTGTTTGACTAGGCAGGGAGTTTGAGGGAAAAAAAAAAACTATTAATACTTGTAGCCTAAAAGAAGCCAACTTGATTAGATAATAATCTCTTAAGGGTAAAGTGAGAAATTTAAAGTTAAGTTGTTTCTAAATTTTTAAAAAATGACATTTTTTTTGTGACACACTAGAAAGGAAAGTATGACATATAAACTGGGACATAGGAAGTAATATTTATCAGGAAATTTACCATAATTAGATAATAAGACACCTAATTGTATAAATATTTCGATAGACAATGTATATAATTTAAACTTTTTTGAAGAGTTTGTATTACATTGTATAAACAATTGAACATATAACAAATGAATTTATATATTGTATCAAGAAAATATACTCGTCGACAACATTTCGCAAATCCCATCCAGATAAATTTGCAGCTTCAGTAAGTACATTTGTCTACTTCTCTAGTCTTTAAGCTCCAAATGATCGTTCCTTGTGTATAGTCACTTCTGTCAATTACAACCCCTTTGAAATAATAGAGAAGGGTCCCACGATATGTCTTATAATATTTGTCATACATACTGGCGTTTGGACATAAGAATTGTAAAATGTCAACAAAAAAAAATGAAAAATAATCAAATAAAAATAGTATTTGAAAATTAGAGTTGTGTTTGGACGTGAATATTATTTTGGGTTGTTTTTGAAGTTTTGTGAGTGGTTTGAGTGAAATTTTTGAAAAATAATTTTTTGGAATTTTTCAAATTTTTGATAAATTCCAAAATTCATCTTCAAGCGAAAATTAAAATTTTATCACCAGACATTGATTTCGAAAAAAACTAAAAAAAAGTGAATTTTTTAATGTCCAAACGGGCTCATAATAATTAGCCGGATAGTGATAAATAAATTTTAGTGAATCATATTTTTCTCTATAAAAGTTAAAAGAGTAGATACGTGTAACAATCACTATTTTGTGAGTTTCATATAACCATCCTAAACTACTATGACCTCATATTAAAATAACTCAAGAAGGAATAACACCTGCTACATAAATATTATGCACAAAAAATTCTCCAAAGAATTCCAACTAGCAGTATGCATGGAATAAAAATTTGAGTGAATAGGTTAATATTCTCCTAAATTATTATCGTTTCACGAGTTTCATACCAAAACTATTGAGTTCTAATAAAAACGGCTAACTTGACTAATTTATAAGATTTTCTTCATCTCCAGACCTATTGGCAAGTTATTCTAGATACGTAGTAACATATTTAACTGAAATTTTAATCTAAGTGAGTTATAGTCCTTGTAAGAGGTACATCTAATAGTTTAGATATGAAACTCGTAAAATGATGATAATATAGGAGTTTTAAACCTATCCACTCAAAACTCTTAATTTATTCATGCTACATCTTTCGCGTTTGTACTTTGTACTCATATTTTCTTTTTATATTTTTTAAATTTATTCATTTGTGTGTATCTCACACGCGTTATGAGTAAGGTCGGCATATATCCTACCTTTCCTAGACCCACCTATAACATCACACTGAGTATATTATTGTTGTTATTGTTTATTTATGTATGTATTTCGCTATATAAATTATGATATTGCAGATCATACATAAACCTTGAGTTATTAGCTGCATAAATTGATTTTTATATTGATATTAATAAAATATCACTTGGCACCCGACATAATAACCTAATAATATATTAGCTTAACAAAATATAAACATTGAGTAAATTCTACTGTAGAGTTATGAAATTGGAAGTTGCAAATTCCTTTAAACTGAAATATTCATAAATTTAATCAAATAAAGTTAAACAAAAGATAGTGAAGTAGTACTATAAATATTGTACCATTCATAATTTGTGAGTCGTTCTAGTAAATTCACTTTTTGGGTTCTTTGAGTTGATAGTACAACTTGTCATTCGCAGTATTTTAGGGAGAAGTATGTACTTATAAATTAAGTGAAAACACTCAACAAGTTATTTGTGGGATTTTCTTCTTTTGCATCTCAAGGTCTTTTTCTTTGAATCCCTTTCACACTGCAGGTAAGTGATGTTAGGATAATTGGTATAATTTAAAATTATTGTACTTATTACATTTGTTATACTTCAACTACAAGTTCAAATATACAGTGGGCATAAATTTACTTGTGCTCCTTTTCTCTAAACTTCTATTTCATTTTGATATCAGAGGTATTTTTTTTTAACAAACTATCATTGGTTTCTCCTATCCTTCTTCACCTTCCGCTACAACTCTTCCTTCTGCTGCAACTCTTCAAAGAAGTATTGGTCTTCCCATTTCTCCTCCTACTATTTCCAACAACAAGGGGTTCGTGCCTATTGATTTAACATACTAAAAGAAAGTCTTTTATTACCATTCTGAAAAGCCATAATCTTCCCTACCATCACCGTCACATGAAAAATATAATTCGCGGATCCAACTGACTCTATCATATTAATCTGGATTAATGTGTCTTCTTCCTCCTCTGTTCTTGTCACGCCCCAAACTCGGGGACCGCGGCCGGCGCTCAACCGAGTGAACCCGGCCAAGCAAGCATGGTAGATACTTTCTACCCAAGCTCACTCGTGACATTGAGAAGACGTATTCACATTAATTAGACAATAGGGAGATCTTGTATACATTATCAAATCATTTTCATTAGTTACTTCATTTTTTAATGTCTCAAAATACACACATTTTCATAGGCTAAAGTGGAATAAATGGTTCAAACACAACACAAACTCGTTTGACTTTCTCAGCACCCATATACAACCCATACTATGTCTACACTACCTCTGATAATTACAAAGAGTACGATTGTAGTGCCTGCAACAAGGCTCCTATTATACCTCAAAATGTGATAATACAATAAACAAAAGATGTATAACCCCGGAATGAAGTGGAGCTGATGATAGGCTATAATTGCATATTTTAGTCACTTATTACACTCTAGTTTACTGCACTTTGATTGAGTTTGAGCTTTAATCGCTAGTGTTTTGTACTAATTATGTGTTTTATGCCTTGTAGGAGTGATTCCGAGTTATATAGATGTTATGGAATGAATTTAAGTGATTTGGAGCTTTGAAGTCTGAGTAAAAGCTCAAGGAATTAAGTTGGGATCGTGCTCGGGGGTCAAATTTGATAGTTGAGAACAAACGACGACTCGAGGAGGCATATTGCGCACTGTCTAGTAAAATGGACATAACTTTTGGCTCCGGACTCCATTTGGGCTATACAATATATGGTTGGAAAGATAACTCAAAGGGCTACAACTTTTATGTTTCATGTTTTTCCGAATTCCAAATGGAGCAGTGCCGCGTTCATACCGCGACCGCGGTGCAACAACGGCGGAAGGCAGCCTCAGGTTCTGAGAGCTTGTTTGGCCGCGGTCCTGGCGCGACCGCGGCAAGACACGTAAATTTCAAGGACTAATGTGCAAAACACGGGATTTTAAGCCCCAAAACCCTATATGAACTGAAGGAAGTCGCCCAAGAGGAGGAGAATCAGTTTTAAAAGGTAGAAAACATCAAAAGCAAAGGAAAGAGGCAAGGAGAAACATTGGGCATCAATCTTTATTCTCTTCCCTTTGTCTTTCATCATTGACTATGAATTCTTTTGTAGTTTTTGTTATTATTATGAGTAGCTAAATATCTTTATCTAAGGTTTTGGTGGAACCCGTTGGGGATAAACTTGTTGGCATGTTAATATAGTTTTGAGTTGGTTATTCATCTCTATTTGTTCAACTACGTTTTGATTGTAGTTAGTTGAAGGGCCCTCAACTAGCGGTTCCTATTTATTATGTATCTGCTTGAGAAAGAGTGCATATTTAGGTAGTTGTTGAACAACACCACTCCCGGAGTATAGACGAAAGTCATAACCGAGGGTTTAGAGGTTGGGTTAGAAATAATATACCTTGGGTGCAATCTAAAGTGAACCGTAACGTAAATATAGCTAGCGTAGCTCGAGAGAGTGCGTCTAGTAAATTGTCATAAATGCTTGAGAAAGATTTACGATAACTGGAGAGTTCATGATTGATAGAGACAACCAAATCAAAGCTATAACAACATACAACTAGGAAAGGACCAACGGGGGAAACCATTGCCTTAGACCTTTATTCCAATAGTTTACACTTCTTGTTAGTTAATCGTAGTTTTATTAATTTTGTTCAGTTGTAGTAGTAAAAACAACACCAAGTAATATTCACAAAGTTTGAGGAAGTTGACTAGCGAGAATTTAGTACTCTAAAGACTTCAATTGATACGTTAATTCCTTGTGGGATTCGACTCTGGGCATAATACCCCGGATTATATTTGCAACGCCCGCTTAGTCTTTTATTAGACACAGTTGAGCGTGATCAGGAGCTCACCGAGTCTGCTGGGAGGAGGGTGTACTGCTATCACTGATCAATGTTGCCTTCTGTGGAACCACCTGCATCCATTAAAGATGCAGCGCCCCTGGTAATAGGGGCGTTAGTACTGTCGAATAGTACTAGTATGTATAACTAAACACCATCTCAGTAGAATGAATAATAATACACGGAAAAACAGTCATGAAATCAATAGAAGCCTCAAACAATACCAAAACACCAAGTTAAGAACCACATAAGTTTTCAAGTAAATTTCCATGTTTTTAGGTTGGGAGATCTTTTGTACCGATATACTATCCTTCACAATACCATCATACTTTTACAAGGAGTCCGATCACGGTCGATCGGCTAGGCCCCCTCAGTTGAGACATCAACTACAATCACAACCACAATTATAATTTCCAACACAATCACCACCATGTGTGTGGCATGACGTCCGATCACGGCCCGATCGGCTAGGCCGTCTCGCCCGAGACATTATCCTTTTCTATCAATTATCTCCCTTCATACTTCTTTCACATCTTTTCAATTTGTTGGCACTAGTGGCCATAATTATAATATTATTCTTGGCACTTGGCCGTATTTCATATTTCATGTTCCCTTTTTTACTTTCACACATCATCATCGTTATCAAGTATCAACAACAAGACTTTTCAATTCAGGACCTTAGGTACACATGTGAGCAATTAAGAGTCTCGGACATATAGAGATTTTCACATAATTTGGCATGATAATCTTCATTCAAACTTGACTTGAAGTCGTAACATTTATAACACACATCCCATACTTTGAATATATCCTCAAATGACAACATAGCATGATAAAAGCATTTGGAACACATATTGAACATATATCTTTCAACATAAGTTTACTCGGAATAATCAATTTCATAATGATCAATTCGGGTCTTACATAACTTACACGAACACCGTGGAATTAAATTATAAGAAAGGGGTTTAGCCAACATACCTCCATTGAGCTTTCTTAAACTCTAAAATGTTCTGGAATTCTTAGCAACTTCAATCTATCTTAAAAATATAATAAGTTGAACCAAAATTAAGAAGATGATCATAATTCTAGATAATTTGAGCATTTTATCAAATATTAGGTGTGCATTAAGGTTTTAAGGTCTTTTTATGAAAGATTTCATCATCTCACAACCCATTTTTTTTTCCATTTTTAGCTCACGATCTTCCTACACCCTTTGATAACACATGCATGCATGATAAACAACTCTCATACCTAAGAATTGTCTTGATAATTACTCATTTTTAATTAAATTCTGAATATAAGGGATAAGGTGTAGAACCTTACCTCTAGGATGAAGACCTAGTGAATTTTTCCTTGTTAATCTTCAAAGATTTGAGCAAGAATCGATGGACAATTGGTTGAAGATCACTCTCCAACTCCAAGGCACCCTCTTACTCTCAAAATATTAGATTTCAGCTAAAAAATGATCCATTGCATCTATTTTATCGAAGTAGGGTCGGGTTACAAAAAACCAAAAAATAAAGCCTCGAAATAGGATATGCGATCGCATAATGCTTATGCGGTCCGCGAAATGGCCTTCTGAAACTGGGTTGGTCTGCCCTACTCTGCGGCCGTTATGAGGCTCGCAAATTTGTTCTGCGGTCGCATAATGCGCCGCAAAACTTCCCTCTGCAAAATTCAAAGTTGGATTATGCGATCAGAGTGCTCCCCGTGAAATGATTTTGCGGTCGCATAATGACCGCGAAAATGACATAAAAAATGTCCCAAATGACTATCTCACTCTGCGGCCATTTTGCGGCCACATAATAGGCCACTTAAATGCTCAATTCTGCCAAATATTGTTCTTCAACTTTTCAGCACACTGTTCAACCCAAAAAAGTCCGTATCGCGACATGAATTCCGCGGCAGAATGCTTCTGCACACATTGAGCTTTCTAAAGGCAATTAATTTCCTTATCACATGAATTCTCTCTCAAAAATTTATTCCATGTGTATATCTCAATGGATAATAAACAACGCTAGCATGTAGTCGCTTTACATTACATTAAAATATATAATAAGTTTTTGTGGTACTACGAAGGGTATTTTTGTAAATTAACGCAATGATATTTCTAGAGCTTGTTTCCCACGTGTAATTTTCCATATATGGCTTCTCCACTTACTTTACCATTTATCGTAGTTGGGCTTTTCAGTTTTTCATTGTCCAGAGACTTTTCTCTGAAAGGTACTCCTCTGTGCTTTCTTTCCAAACTGCTTAGATCTCCTTCAACATCCGATTCTTGGCTTAAATTTTTCTTCTTCCTCCTCATCTTTCTTTTATCCATTGTTTTTGTTAGAATAATGTGGCGTTCCCTTTAATATTTCCTAGCCATCTTTGTATTTCAATTTTTGCAGGGTTGTTTTCGTCTTTCTCTTTATATTGCCTTTTTCATGCCTTTTGTTCTGCAGTTCTGATCTTCTTATTTTAGGATTTAGTCTTCCCTGATTTTGATTGAGTTGTTCTATGTGTTGCAATGTTAGTTATGTCTTGGGATGACTAGTGAAAGTTAATTTATATTGGTTGCTACCTGCAAATTTGGTCTTCCTATCTACTGTTTTTGAATGAAATTTAGGACATCTCCAACTTTTGGGGTTGATTGCTTACATGCATGTCAATAATTCTACGGCTGGGTTTCCTTTTTTCCTCAAAATTGTATTTTCCTACATCTGATGAGGTTGCGACTGTGAATAGTATTTCGCTATTTTCGTTTTTTATGCTGAATTTATTTTGATTTTCGAAGATGAAGCTCAATTGATATTTTTGCTAAACATATTAATTCTAATTTTCATTTCATTGTATTTAGGTGACTTCACTTGCCCTCAGATTTTGTGATTATTAAATTTAGTCATACATGTATGAACCTGTTGTGTTTTCAGGGGATTGGAGATATGTTGCATATTTAATCTACTTCTCTTGATTGATGTGATAATAAATTGGTGCAAAACTTTCTCTGTTCGTTGTTATTTTCTTTGATCTACTTCTTCTGTATCTTGTGGTAAAGTTCCTTTATTCGTTACTTTTCCCTGTTGTATGCTTAGATAACAAACCAACATTCGCTAAAAACATATTTGTAGGTGCTTCATCTAAAGCGTACTTGATATATGTATTTTTCCCGCAAATTATCGCATATGTTTTCCTCCGTTCAGCTAGAATTAATGGTTACGCAATTCTAATTTCATAGGATCTTGAGAGTGAGATTTGCTGTAGGGGGGAAGTGAAAACAATATTGCTACATCTGGTAATTTTCGCAACTCCTGACCTATAATGTTAACTGTTAGCTACAATGCAACTTGCTTCTACCCGAATGTTTGGTGTTATAATGTGTAGATATATGTACCTATAGGAATAAATTAAATGTTGCCCTTACAAAATTTCGATTTTAACAAAAAACCTATATGAAAGGCGTGCAAGTCAGATCTCTTCTAATAAAAGAAAGATGGATGAAGACCAAATTGAGCACACGACGGGCCATCCATATCTTCGTGCAGAAAATAGTAAAAGACACCTTAGGCGATGTATCGCATTGAGAGAAATGTTGTCACGATCCAAATTCCCCTCCGTTGGGTATCGTGATGGCACCTAGTCTTACGGACTAGGTAAGCCTAACATTTTCACTGAACAACAACAATAATAAAGAAAATATAACAGTCTCGATACAGAAATCTTGATAGAGTTTACAATTTCCCAAAACCCGGTAAATACAAGTCATAAGCTCTACAAATTCACTCAAAACCTCTAATTACCATTGTTCAGAATGAATACACAGGGTATGAATAGTAAATACAAGAAGGTGACTCCGAACCCTGCGAACGCAGCAGCAGGTTACCTTGAGTCTCCTCATCAAAGATCCACGCAGCTAATAACAACATTTACCTGGATCTGCACACAAAAATGCACAGAAGTGTAGTATGAGCACACCATATCGGTGCCCAGTAAGTATCAAGACTAACCTCGGTGAAGTAGTGACGAGGACTAGTCAAGACAACACTGGTCTAAAAGACATAAATGTAAAAATGACCAAAACATAATATATATATCTAAAGATTTTTCGATATAATTAAAGGTACGATAGAAAGCATAATAGAAATACGCAAAGAGGATGGAAAGAATGCAAGCCAAATGTCGGGAATCACAACCCAATAAAACACAAGCAACTCAGCACTGCATAAATTTATTCACATCAAGCCTTAGCCTATTACTCAATAAAACTGGTCAAACCTTCGAGTGAAAACCTTTAAATCGTGAGTTTATATCGAAAACTTTAAAGGTATAATCATTTCGGAATCTTTGAGTGTATATTTATATACCTTTATAAGGAGAAGTCTTTTAAAACATAGTTCCTTCAAAATACGTAGTGTTTGAATATACTTTCCCAGTAACTGCTCTTTCAAATATCATTTTTCTACAAGACAAATACTTTTCAATATATATATATATATATCTTATTGATCCAAATCTCTTCAATGATAAAATCACCGTAACTCAGTCCGTAACTCAGAATTTGTCATGCAATACAGTATAGGGGGAAAGCTCCCGGAATATGTCCGTAGTCCCAATTTGAATATGCGATGCAGTACAGGGGAAAAGCTCCCGGAATCTCGTTCGTAGTCACAATTTAAATATGCAATGCAGTACGGGGGAAAGCTCCCGGAATCTCGTCCGTAGTCCCAATTTAAATATGCAATGCAGTATAGGGGGAAAACTCTCAGAATCTCGTCCGTAGTCCCAATTTAAATATGCAATGCAACCACTGAGGAAAACAACCAGAATGCGACGGAAACAACATACATTGCCACAACAGGCGCAAAAGCAACAAAGACAAAATGCAAAGTGCGATGAGCAAATCAATACAAAGACTTGAATCACAAGAAGGGTAAAGACTCACTCATAAGAAGTAGCCACCGAAAGGAATGCCAAGCACCAAGAGAAGCAGCATAACGAGGGGAAAACAAGGCAAATATAACAAGGATTCTATATATTCAAGTTCACAACCAAAGAAACCAAATCATCCTGGCAAGGGAAGCAACTATAACCAATCTCACTTAGACAATTAGCTTCACAGAATAAACTCAGCTTGAACAGTGCTCAGTGATATGCAACACCAAGAAAATACCATCAACATGGAAAATTATCTAACTAAACCTAAGTAGCACTTAAGGGAGAATCATATAAATCACAACATACGACTCACGGGCATGCTTGACACCAACGTATAGATATTCCAATTACTGCTAAACAATTATAGGGCAAGTAATACTAATTCTAGTCAATTAGGCAGTTTATGAAGAAAATATAGCATACTAATAAAGAAGGTAAAATACTCAGTTAAGTCAAATAAGATCGAATAGCCAACGAAGGAATCCAAAAGCAAGAAATTCTAATTTAAGTAGGAAGGGATGAAATTAACCACCAAGGATTCAAATGTAACAATGACAACTCATTCACAGGTAGCATAAGGACCTACAAATCCTAAAAGGCCAATCTGTTAGCAAATAAGTCCGAGTACGCACTCGTCACCTCGCACACACGGACTACAATCAACAAAGAAGACTCAATCCTAGGGGGTAGTTCCCCCACACAAGGTTAGGCAAGATACTTACCTCAAAGACGACAACCGGATACTCAAAAGTGAACTTCTCGGCGAAAGACTTCTGGACGGCTCAAAATCAACTAAAACAACTTCAAAATACACATAACACGTATAAGGAATGCTTCCGAATAATAAAGTTTCAATCTTTACTAAATTATGAAAATCGACCAAAAAGTCGACCCCCGGGCCCGCACTTCGGAACCCGTCAAATTTTACAAAATTCGAATACCAATTCCGATACGAGTTCAATCATGAAATTTTTTATCAAATTCTGATATCGTTTGGTCCTTCAAATCACGATTTTTCATTTAAGAAGTTTTCTTTCAAAATCCACATTTTCTTCAACCCAAAACACAATTCAAATGGTAAAAACAAGGATAAAATCATGGAATATATATAAATCTAGGTGAAGAACACTTACCCACTCGATTAGCTTGAAAATCCCCAAAAATCGTTCCCAAATCCGAAGTCCAAAACTCAAAATATGAAGAAAATGGCTAACCCTCGCTTAAATGGAATCTGCTAGTACTTCTGCACCTGCGACCAACTTAGCCGCATATGCGCATCCGCAGGTGCGCATGGCCTATCGCACTTGCGCCCCTTTCCGCTTCTGCGCCCAAGAGCCCGCTCCTGCGGCGCCGCACGTGCGCCCAAATACTCCGCACCTGCGGAGGCTACCCAGTCCTCCTCCTTTCGCACCTGCGCACCATTTTCCACACCTGTGGTTCCCTGTACGCAGGTGCGGTCACACCAGCTGCATTTCCAAACTTCAAACTTCCCGTTAACCATCCTAAACCACCCCGAGCCCCTCGGGATATCAACCAATTACACCAATAGGTCACATACCAATACATGAACTTAGTCGAATCTTTGGAACACCTAAAACAACATCAACACACCGAATCAAATCTCGGATTCAAGCCTAAGAATTTCTAAACTTCTAAAATTCGCCAACGATGCTGAAACCAACCAAACCACATCCGAATGACCTGAATTTTGCAGACACGTCATAAATAATACCACATACCTACAGCCACTCTCGGAATTCCATTCCGAGCCCGATATCAAAATTTCACCTATCAGTCGAAATCGCCGAATTTCTAACTTTCGCCGAATTACCTCAAATCACTCTACGGACCTCCAAAACCAATTCCGGACACGCGCCTAAGTCCAAAATCATCATACGAAGCTGTTGACATTAACCAAAACTCATTCTGAGACCGTTTACACAAAAGTCAAACCTCTGGTCAACTTCCATCTCTTAAGCTTCTAAAATTGAAATATTTCTTCCAATTCGACTCCGGATTATCCGGTAACTGAATCTAACCACGCACACCGGTCGATATACACAATGTGAAGCTGTTTATGACCTTATACCTCCGAACGGAGCTTAAATTCCCGAAACGACCGGTCGAATCGTTACATTCTCCCCTTTTTAAACAAACGTTCGTCCTCGAACGTGCCAAGACTCACCTTGAACTCATCCAATCACTGATTGTACACTCCTAACACATGCCTGCGGGTGATCCCACGTCACCCCAACCCACATTAGCCTGATGAAACAATCACAACTACAATATAGCTTTCACATCACCACCGATAAGCCTCATACCTCTACTTCTCACCTTCTATTCATCGCCAAAAAGACCCGATTCTAAATCCATATCCGGCATTAGCCTCAACCAGCTGCATTAACTCATGACTATACCTATAAGGCACGACCACACAACATAGTACATCACACATATGCTCAAATAACACTTTTGATCACAATAGCTGACCGAAATCAACTCAGCATTGGCAATTAGCCCTGCATCTGAACGGACTCTGTTCCAAACCCCATAATACTGATAATGATGCAATAAACACGAAGAGTTCATTATTAAACACCCGAATCACCAAGCCACTACTAGCACCACCAGACACCCATCCCGCAAGCTAAAACTAATGGAGCACATAACGAGAATGACTGAATATGAAACGAGAAATATATAAAGGAGCTATCAAACAAGCCCGTAGGCACAACTCTTTATCAATACTGAATTACCAAAAGCAATATAACAAGAAGCAAAGCATATGAACAAATCACAAGGATCCCATCCTGATAAAAACATTTCCACCGCGGTACTCAGCCCGGTCTAAATATATTGAATCACAAATATCATGAGGACCTCACCCTCAACTCTGAATCACATACCGAAAATATATTATACCAATTGAAATTCCTCCACTAATTCATCTCAGCTGATAAAATCATAACGTTATCTGAACTCACATCTCGATGGAGTATCAAATCGCAACTCGTAAACAAAATACTTAGGAAAATCACATAAAGCTTACCACGGAGAACAACAAGGATTCACTTCCAGTTTCACCACTATCAAGGATGAATAAAACAACGATAGACACGGCTACTACTCATAGGATCTCCCAATAGGAGCAGACACGAAAATAGAGTGCAAAACATGAAACTCACTCATAAATGAAACAACAGTTAAGGGAACTCGTCCCGACTAGCAGAACTATAATGAAATACAATTGGTGCCCCCTCTGTAACACATCAAAAAATACTTGTGTGATAATACCTGGCACAACGACCTCCAGCCTACTATATGAAACACATCAACGGGTCGGGTCTCCCCCTCTTGGGCGCCCTCTACTCACCTGAATACCCTGCTATAACACACCTACTTGAATCCTGGAACAATCTCTCACCCTGTGGCTAACATCTCTACACTGAAAACAATCTCTCTACCGATGTGGCTGTGGAAAACATACAATACGGATCCTCCGGGACCCATGAGTACCTGAAAAGCCCCCATGCGAAGCTGGTAATGCAAACTGAACTGGTTGACCCAAAATTCTCTACCATGACATACCTTGGTTCCATAATAAGGACAAGTAGATTACTACGGTCTACGAGGCCTCCTCGCCTCCCAAAACTCTCTCTCCTGATCTCGTCTGTCCTCTCGCTTCTGGTCCCACATGCTCTCTAACCAGCGAGCGATCTCTACTACCTGCTGAAACGAGGCATCCTACTCTAACTCTCGAGTCCCGTTGAACCGAATATCATGTCTGAATCTCCCAATGACTCCACAGACTCATCTCCTAACTGAAGCAACCAAGCGAAGTGCATGTCTGGCCAACTCACTGAATCTAACGGCATACTCCAATAGTGACATAGAGCCCTGACGCAACTGATCAAACTCCACGCGTTGTACATCCCGAAGGAACTGAGGTGCAACCTCCCTCAAAACATTTTCGAAAACTGAATTCATGCTAGTGAAGCTAACTCGGCCAGGTTACCCCAACTCATATGCCGCCACCACTGATCAACCCACTACTCTGAACCTGAGACGTGACAACAAACAATCCCGCTCGTCTCCACAACACCCGAAGTACGAAGAATATAGTGACACTCCCCAGGAAACCTTGGGCACCATCTGCCGCCAATCCACTGAAAGATAGAAGGGTGGTACTTCCTGTACCTCTCAAGTCCAAGGTACTCTTACTCCGATGCTACTACCCTAACCACGGGCTGAACTGAAACCACATGTCGGGCTGTCATGACAACGGGTACCTGACCAACATGATCTCTCTGCTCTGGAGTGCAGACGGTGGGAATCTGGACTCCTCCCCTGATCCGTGAAGCAACTGGTGCACTAGAGTCAACCCTGCCTGAGTCAATGTACCATTTATACTCAAACTATGCCCCGGCCTCCTGAAGTCCGGGGTAGCAACAGACACCCCCAGTACCTGTCCCCCACTAGAACTACTGCGGCTTCTCAACGGCTGCTCTGGTAGGCATCTAAACTGCAGCACGTGCTCCTCGTCGGCCTCTGTCTCTGACCCTTGCGACTTTCACTTCGGGTAACATCATCAGGGACCGCAGCTCGTGTCCTCACCATCGGTGAGAGAATGGAACGATGATTTCAAACTTCAAGGTCAAATGAATCTTCACGATAGGAATGAAGGAAGTGAAATTGTCCTAATAGTTCTGTAGCCTCTCGAAGATAAGTACAGACGTCTCCGTACCGATCCACAAGACTCTACTAAACTCGCTTAGGACTCGTAGCACCTATGAACCTAGAGCTCTGATACCAACTTGTCACGACCCAAATTCCCCTCCGTTGGGTATCGTGATGGAACCTAGTCTTAGAGACTAGGTAAGCCTAACATTTTCAATGAACAACAACAATAATAAAGGAAATATAAGAGTCTCGATACAGAAATCTTGATAGAGTTTACAAGTCATAAGCTCTACGAATTTACTCAAAACCTCTAATTACCACTGTTCAGAATGAATACAACAGGGTATGAATAGTAAATACAAGAAGGTGACTCTGAACCCTGCGAACGCAGCAGCAAGTTACCTTGAGTCTCCTCATCAAAGATCCATGCAGCTAATAACAACATTTACCTGGATCTGCACACAAAAATGCGAAGAAGTGTAGTATGAGCACACCACAGCGGTGCCCAGTAAGTATCAAGACTAACCTCGGTGAAGTAGTGACGAGGACTAGTCAAGACAACACTGGTCTAATGAGTAAAAAGACATAAATGTAAAAATGACCGAAACATAATATCTATCTAAAGATTTTTCGATATAATTAAAGGTACGATAGAATAACACAGAAGAAAATTCAACAAATAAATTCAACGGATGGCATAATAGAAATACGCAAAGAGGATGGAAAGAATGCAAGCCAAATGTCGGGAATCACAACCCAATAAAACACAAGCAACTCAGCTTTGCATCAATTTATTCACATCAGGCCTTAGCCAATAACTCAATAAAATTGGTCAAATCTTCGGGTGAAAATCTTTAAATCGTGAGTTTATATCGAAAACTTTAAAGGTTTAATCATTTCGCAACAGAGAGATCTTCTTTGAAATATATTTTCTCTGAGTGTATATTTATATACCTTTATAAGGAGAAGTCTTTTAAAACATAGTTCCTTCAAAATATGTGGTGTTCGAATATACTTTCCCAGTAACTGCTCTTTCAAATATTATTTTTCTGAAAGACAAATACTTTTCAATATATATATATCTTTTGATCCAAATCTCCTCAATGATAAAACCACCGAAACTTAGTTCGTAACTCAGAATTTGTCATGCAATGCAGTACAGGGGGAAAGCTCCCGAAATCTCGTCCGTAGTCCCAATTTAAATATGCAATGCATCCACTGAGGAAACAACCAGAATGCGACGGAAACAACATACATTGCCACAACAGGCGCAAAAGCAACAAAGACAGAATGCAAAGTGCGATGAGCCAATCAATACAAAGACTTGAATCACAAGAAGGGTAAATACTCGCTCATAAGAATTAGCCACTGAAAGGAATGCCAAGCACCAAGAGAAGCAGCATCACGAGGGGAAAACAAGGCAAATATAACAAGGATTCTATATATTCAAGTTCACAACCAAAGAAACCAAATCATCCCGGCAAGGGAAGCAGCTATAACCAATCTCACTTAGACAATTAGCTTCACAGAATAAACTCAGCTTGAACAGTGCTCAGTGATAGGCAACACCAAGGAAATACCATCAACATGGAAAATTATCTAACTAAACCTGAGTAGCACTTAAGGGAGAATCATATAAATCACAACATACGACTCACGGGCATGCTTGACACCAACGTATAGATATTCCAATTACTGCTAAACAATTATAGGGCAAGTAATACTAATTCTAGTCAATTAGGCAGTTTATGAAGAAAATATATCATACTAATAAATTAGGTAAAATACTCAGTTAAGTCAAATAAGATCGAATAGCCAACGAAGGAATCCAAAAGCAAGAAATTCTAATTTAAGCACGAAGGGATGAAATTAACCACAAAGGATTCAAATGTAACAATGACAACTCATTCACAGGTAGCATAAGGACCTACGAATCCTAAAAGGCCAATCTGTTAGCAAATAAGTCCGAGTACGCAATCGTCACCTCGCATACACGGACTACAATCAACAAAGAAGACTCAATCCGAGGGGGTAGTTCCCCCACACAAGGTTAGGCAAGATACTTACCTCAAAGACGACAACCGGATACTCAAAAGTGAACTTCTCGGCGAAAGACTTCTGGACGGCTCAAAATCAACTAAAACAACTTCAAAATACACATAACACGTATAAGGAATGCTTCCGAATAATAAAGTTTCAATCTTTACTAAATTATGAAAATCGACCAAAAAGTCGACCCCCGGGCCCGAACTTCGGAACCCGTCAAATTTTACAAAATTCGAATACCCATTCCGATACGAGTTCAATCATACAAATTTTATCAAATTCCGATATCGTTTGGTCCCTCAAATCACGAATTTTCATTTAAGAAGTTTTCTTTCAAAATCCACATTTTGTTCAACCCAAAACACAATTCAAATGGTAAAAACAAGGATAAAATCATGGAATATATATAAATCTAGGTGAAGAACACTTACCCACTCGATTAGTTTGAAAATCCCCAAAAATCTTTCCCAAATCCGAAGTCCAAAACTCAAAATATGAAGAAAATGGCTAACCCTCGCTTAAATGGAATCTGCTAGTACTTCTGCACCTGCGACCAACTTAGCCGCATCTGCGCATCCGCAGGTGCGCATGGCCTATCGCACCTGCGCCCCTTTCCGCTTCTGCGCCCAAGAGCCCGCTCCTGCGGCGCCGCACGTGCGCCCAAATACTCCGCACCTGCGGAGGCTGCCCAGTCCTCCTCCTTTCACACCTGCGCGCCATTTTCCGCACCTGCGAAGCTCGCACCTGCGGTTCCCTATCTGCAGGTGCGGTCGCACCAGAACAGCAGCACCAATTGCATTTCAAAACTTCAAAACTTCAAACTTCCCGTTAACCATCCTAAATCACCCGAGCCCCTCGGGATCTCAACCAATTACACCAATTGGTCACATACCAATACATGAACATAGTCGAACCTTTGGAACACCTAAAACAACATCAACACACCGAATCAAATCTCGGATTCAAGCCTAAGAATTTCTAAAATTCGCCAACGGTGCCGAAACCAACCAAACCACGTCCGAATGACCTGAAATTTTGCAGACAAGTCATAAATAATACCATAGACCTACAGCCACTCTCGGAATTCCATTTCGAGCATGATATCAAAAGTTCACCTATTAGCCGAAATCGCCGAATTACCTCAAATCACTCTACGGACCTCCAAAACCAATTCCGGACGCGCGTCTAAGTCCAAAATCATCATACGAAGCTGTTGACATTAACCAAATCTCATTCCGAGGCCGTTTACACAAAAGTCAAACCTCTGGTCAACTTCCATCTCTTAAGCTTCTAAAACTGAAAATTTTCTTCCAATTCGACTTCGGATTATCCGGTAACTGAATCTAACCACGCACACAGGTCGATATACACAATATGAAGCTGTTTATGACCTTATACCTCCGAACGGAGCTTAAATTTCCTAAACGACCGGTCGAGTCGTTACATCCTCCAGGGCCTGCACATCCTAAGGTATTGTTCCACCTTGGCCCAACGTTCATCCCTCTGCGGATAGAACCTGGCACCTAAGGCTTTTTGCTCCCATGAAGGGCACACCTCTCACCAATTGATCTGCAGCGGGAGGAATAATACCTTAGGTGGTTGGGCCCCTTGGAAAAAGGCAGCACTTCTAGAGCGACGTCTATCTTCGTGCAGAAAATAGTAAAAGAAACCTTAGGCGATGTATCGCATACAGAGAAATGCATGCCACCTGGAAAAATGCAGCACTTCTAGAGCGACGTCGGACTTATATGCTGCGAGAAAGCGATGTCACTCTGAAAGTTCTGTTGCCACCCCTTCCGATCAAACTCATTCTTCTTCCAGATCTCAAAGAATGATTCCAGGACAATCTGCTACCTTCATCAGAGATCTAGCTATATCACTACTATAAATCAGGTGATTTCTGACCGAAACCGGTCGGAAACTTGAACGCGTTGACTGACTGTAAATTATTAATTTTTTTTTTTTAATTTTCAGTTTCCGACCGAATTTGGTCGGAATTAAAAAATAATAATTTTATTTTAATTAAGTTATTAGTTGTAAATTGTAATAAATTTGTAATTTATTTAAAACAAATATATAAATTCATAATTTCCGACCGAAATCAGTCGAAAATTTCAAGAATTTCAAAAAAAAATGAGAATTCGCTGTTATCAAACAGCACAAACCAAAATTGGGAATTAAGAAACCAAGCATACCAAATTTATTTCGATATAATATTAGTATAACATTTTAAAAACCAAAACAGAAAATACAAATTTTCAAAATCGTACCAAACCGACCATTGACCTCCCTAGTTCCTTAGGAATGCTATAGTCACTACGTGAGCCTACAGATACTCCAAAAGAGAAGGCAGGATAGGTGCGAACATGATCAAGATAGCGGAATGGAGAGAATCTACTGAAGCTTCCGGTCTCCAACTGCTACTGGTTGTTGCCAAGCAGCATTCCTTCTTTGATTGATCGTATCCACTTCTTCTACCAATTCATCTTTTGTACTGTTACATGATGTGATTACCTACAAGAGGTTACTAGTCAGGTAAAAGAGCAGATAAAGATAGATAATTTTGGAAGATCATGATGAATCCCCTTCCTGTCACAAATAAATAGATAATCTTGTACACCATTATATTAGAAACGATCAAGTCGCAAACATTCAATTAATAACCAGAAAAATCGATAGAACTATAGAGAAAGGACAGAAGCCGAAGGAGCTCACCAATAATCCACCAAGAGCAACAAGTCTTGAAACAAAGTCCCAATACATAATCCTGAGTTGACCATTAGACTAACGTGAGATAGAAACGTAGCATTATTACATGTATAAGAATCAGGGAACGCCTTAACTATATCAACCGGTAGACATACAAATATCATGTTCCTAAGAGACCATGTATATATACATCTGATTCGATATTACAACTTGTTATTAGTGTTTAAATTTCACTTTGCATGTCTATATCAATGTCCATAACATAAAACCCTTCGATTGCCTGCCTTTACTGAATGGCCACTCACGCGACTGAATGCTTGAATTAAAATTATGCATAGGTGGAAGGTCGTTTTCGGTGCATCACTACGATGCTTCATCAGATCAATTTGTTGTGGCACTAATAGAAGTTAGTGTGATTTTATAGTTAGAAAATTTAGTTTGACGACTTTCGTGCAATAATACTATAAGTTAGATGACATTCTGTGATATTGCCCCAGTTAATAGAGTATTTTCAGCTGTAATAGATTTCTCGTTAGTTAAGTATGAACCAGTCCAATCTTGATTATCCCCTTTGTCCTCTCTGTTACAAGCATTCTAGGTAGCTATTACAACACCCAAGCATCTAACATCTGTTCTAAATTCCCAAAGGTATCAAACACTAATCCCTTAAGGAACCAAGGAAAAGAACCATTTGGTCTACCCAAACTGGGAGCAGCTAAATTGAAGTTGAGAATCTCATTAACATTACCACATTCTGCTTACGCGAAAAAAGGCACTGATGCTTACCCAAGGAAATAAAACTATACATTTTTTTTTGTACATTAGATATATGTTTGACCAAATATTTGACCAATTTCCGATAAATAATTATTTTTGTACATTAGATATAAGTTTGACAAATTTTATCTTTTTTGCTGTCAGGCAATTTTTGTTGACTTTTGCGACCAAACCGATTTCGGTCGGAAACTCTTGGACGGAAATCACCTGATTTCTAGTAGTGGCCACATACCTTCTTCATCCCAAAATGGTTGGTTGAATTGAACTCCAATATTCCATTAACTTCCAGCATTTCAGGCTATACTTAGATAGTTGATATAGTTTGAGGTACAGCTTGTATATTGCAAGTTCAACATCATGAACATATACTGAACATTTAACTTAGTCCAATCACGTTCACATCAACGTTACTTATGCTATTGATTTAGGCTCAACTCTTACTACACTTAAAATTAATGTTGCAGGCCGCACCTCAACACAAGCGGGTTGCTAGAATATTAGCCAGCTACCCTACTGTCCTTTCGCTCTAAAAGGGGTAAATTCTGCCGAGCTAGAAGATTTCAATATGAAATTCCTAGCTTTTGTTGTAGTAATGGTTTAGTGAAATTAGTTCTGCACCGCCTACCTCCTGAGTTAAAAATCCTTTACTTTGGTGTTAACGATGAATCTAATCATTTCCGTACTTATATTAGAACATACAACAACATGCTCGTATTTACTTTGCTTGGAGTAAAATACGATAAAGTAAAGAACTCAAGGTATTTATGCATTTAGAGTTCAAGGACAAATGTACCATTTTATAAATTACCTCTACCCTAGAGATAACAAAGCCAAAACTTTGCAGCTTTATTTTTATGGATATAACAAGTTGGCCTTTTCATGAAAACTTGACAGCTCAGTTATTGCTAAATTGATGAGCATTCTAAAAATGAATCCATACTCTTATGTTTCTAAAATCTTCGACAGACATTCCAGATTTATCTAACTTCCACATCGCACTTAAATGTGATTCTACCTTGGACCAATGAACATATAATTTACCTAGCAAGAATTAGAATATTCTATATCCACACCTCATATTCCTATCTATACCCATAGTAACAGTAACCAACTGGCTCACTATTACTATGGTTATTATGACCCATTACAGTATTTTTTGTTGTTTCCCTACAGCGAAAATAGATGGCATTGCGGCATCCAAAAGATTCAACAAAAATCTAGCTCTACTAGGCCTCGTGCTTCCTGCAAACATGAGTAACTTCCAAGTGTAACTAACATGTGTTCAATTGATGGACTTCTTAACATCGAACAAGAAATCATGCAAAGAGAATTCAAATTAGAGATGATGAAACGTCGAATATACATCCTTTTTTTTTTTTTTTTTTCTTGTAGCAAGAAATCTACGTTATTGTTATTGTTGGAGGTTTCTTTAAAGATTTTGAAATAAAAAATGAAAGAGTAAACCAACCATGACAAAAGAAGATGTTACTCTCCAATTATCGACTTTACCCACATATTAATTAAATTTGAGGTTTAATTTCAAGTGATATTATTAGGACATACATAAATTATGCTAATTAAACCGCCCTTTTAACGACATATCAAGCAAGCATACATAGAATCGAAAGATATCATCTATCACAATTAAGTTTTGTTTATACGTATAGATATAGATCTGGTATTAAAAAACATCTAAGTTTCGTTTATCATGTTATAAAAATATATTATAAAGTTTTGGATGCTTCGAATTCCAATTTTATACGAATAATTTGGGTTTGAAAAGTTTCTCTTTTCTAATTTGAAAGTAGTATTGTTTGGTTTAGAATAATTTATAAATAACAAGAAGATAAAACCAAAACACATGCATACACGCATATAATTTCCTATTGTATTCTTCTCCCTGTTTACTTTACTTTCTACTTTTGTCAGCATAGATTTTGATATAGTTTATTACTGTACCTTCAGTCGAAATTAAGACCATTTGAACAGGTACTTCCAATTTTGTTTATTACTGTACCTTCAAAAAAGCTATCCATCGGTGTCGTGATTAAAATAGAATAGTAATATAAGTATAAGAAATAAAAATAAAAGCTACGACTTTAGTACCCCATTAGCATGAGGATGAACCTAATGATGATGCCCAAAGTTCATAAAATCTACTATAACATTAATAAAAGACACATATACAATAACTTTCGGTAATTCCAAAATTGTTGATAATTGTTGGTAATGTGTCAAAAGACTTTTTACATGTGACATTGGTTTATAAGATTGTGTGACAAATGACCTTACTAAGCCAAGTGGCAATTTGCATGAGATGTTTTGGCATCTTGCATGAAGGAAATTGTGATGACCCAAAAGGTCATCCGGTGTATTCGTAGCTAATTCTGTATTCCGAGGTCATGAAAACCTCCTTATGTCTCACCTCGATTTGTGTGCGCAGCCCGGACGTGTAACCGGGAAGCCGTTGAGTGAAAAACTGATAAGAATGATGATTTTATATTAATTATTTGAATAAAGTTGACTTTGGTCAATATTTTTGGTAAATGGTCCCGGACTCGTGATTTGACGGTCTCGGAGGGTCCGTAGGAAAATATGGTACTTGGGCGTATGCCCGGAATCGAATTCCGAAGTCCCAAGTCCGAGAAATGAATTTTTAAAGAAAATTATTTTCTGAAAAATATAAAGGTTTTTGAAAATGAAATTCCATGGAAAACCTGTGGTATCAGGTCCGTATCTTGGTTCCGGAGCCCGGTACAGGTTCGATATGATTTATATGTGTTTTCTGTGAAGTTCGGTAAGAAACGGGCTTAGTTTGACGTGATTCGGACCTAAATTGCAAAAAATTAATGATTAAAGGAGTTTTGAGAAATTTCATTGATCTTGGGGTTCAATCCGATGTTATGATGTTATTTTGGTGATTTGATTACACGAATAAGTTCGTAGGGTATTTTCGAGGTTGTGTGCACTTTTGGTTTGGAGTGCCGAGGGCTCGGGTGAGTTTCGGGTAGGTCTCGGGGTGTGTTAGGCATAGATCAGGGTTGTTGCAGGTTCAGAGAAGTGCAAATCTCTGAACCCGCCTGTGCGGTCCGCGGTGGAGCTTCGCGACCGCGGTCGCCTTTGTGCGGTCCGCGGTGGAGCTTCGCGAACGAGGTCGTCCTGGTGCGGTCCGCGGTAGACTTTCGCGGCCGCAGTCCCTTTTGCGCGGTCCGCGGTGGAGGCCTGGAGGGGTATATTTAAACGGAATTTTCAGTTATTTATCATTCTTATATTTCCCATAGAGAGGGAGAGGGTCAGATGGTTTATTGATGGCCTTGCTCAGTCCATCAGGTTGTAGATAAATTTCTCTTCAAGATGCAACTAATATAGCTAGGAGGGTAGAGTCAGTTGTTAGGATGGGAGGTCAGGGGTCAGATAAGAGACCTCGCCATTCCGGTGGTTTCAGTATGGAGGCGGGACTTCATATAGAAGAGGCCATTCCATTCAGCACTACAAGTTTCACATGGTACTTCAGGGGGTTGTGGTTCTTATGTGCCTCCTTCTGCTTAGCTAGTCTACAGTGCTCCTTCAGCTCCGATTAGAGCACCTCCTCTGTAGAGTTATTATCGTGGTCAACCGGTTCGTCAAGCTCAGTCCTTATATTAGGAGGGATGTTTTGAGTGTGGTGAATATGGGCACATTCGGAGAGATTTCCCGAAGTTTCTGAGTAATCAGCAGCAGTACCAGGGTTGTCGTGCCATAGTTCTGGCACCAGCTGCAGCACCACCTGCCCAGCCAACAAGGGGTAGAGGTCAGGTAGTTATAGGTAGAGGCCAGAATGTTAGAGGTGGAGGACAGATAGCTAGAGGTGGAGGTCAGCCTGCTAGAGGTGGAGGTCCTCCCAGAGGTGTGGTTCAGGGTGGCGGGGCCCAGCCCCGACTATATGCATTTTCAGCCAGACTTGAGGCAGAGTCCTCCGACGTTGTTATTACAGGTATCATCTCAGTCTGTGATAGAGCTGCTTCAGTTTTGTTTGATCCGGGGTCTACTTATTCGTATGTTTCATCCTATTTTGCCTCATATTTGGATGTGCCCCGTGATCCCTTTAGTGTTCCTGTTTATGTGTCTACACTGGTAGGAGATGCGATTATGGTAGATCGAGTATATCGTTCGTGCGTGGTAGTCATTGAAAGTCTTAAAACTAGTGTTGATCTCTTGCTTCTAGACATGGTTGACTTCGATGTCATATTGGGCATGGATTGGTTGTCGCCCTATCATGCCATTTTAGACTGTCACACCAAGACAATTACCCTAGCCTTACCAGGGTTGCCTCGATTAGAATGGAAAGGGACTCCTGGTCATTCTCCCAGCCGAGTAATTTCATAT
>ML268182.1:0-25655 GCA_005239495.1 Nicotiana undulata
ATAATATTCGATTTTTATAAAATTCCCTAATTCTATCCAAATCCTCAATTTTTACCATGAAAATTCTTAGTTTTTGATTTAAAAGTGATGTAAAACAATGGGTAATTGAAGGAGTAAAGTTTAGAATTGATTACCTATGACTTGGGGATGATATTTGGTGAAGAAATTCGTTCCTAGGGCTGTGGGGTTCGAAAATTTGAAGAAGAAGAAGTCTACCCGTTTTGTATTTATTTTTCTGCCAGCTATTCTGTCTCGTTTCTCATGCCAAACGATACCTAAACTCGATTTTCTTGTGTCCAATGGATTCCTTGTGAAATTCTAATGAATTTAGGCTTTTGAATCACTCAATTTGACCTTATAATGAAGGAGATATGTAGGTTTTAAGATTTGCAAATAGTGCAGGTTTTTAATACGCCATCAGGGGCAAATTCATAATTAACCTGAAAAATCTGGGCAACCTTGGTAAAATGGCCATAAAATCCTCATACGATGTCCAAATTCGATGATTCTTTTTACTACGGGTCCGTAATTACGATACAGATCTAATACTTCATTCAAAACATAAATCGTAGCTCATTCGTTCAATATGATATCATTTATGCTTGAAGAAACGACGTCGAAGCATAAGAAAAAACGATCGTAACACAACCCAACCTATTTGAAACTCACTCGAGCCCTCTGGGCTCTAAATCAAACATGCACGCAAGTCTAAAAGCATAATATGGACTTTCTCCTTCGATCAAATCATGAAAATAACATGTAAAACAACGAATTAAACCTCAAAACTCATTATTTTCCTCAAGAATACTTATATAGTTCATAACTTTTCAACCGGATGTCCGAATTACGTCAAACGGACTTCGTTTTTCACCAAATTTCACAGGCAAGACCTAAATATCATAACAAATCTATACCATGCTCCGGAACCAAAATACGGGCCTGATACCAATGATTTTAAACATTAATTCTTTTCTTTACTTCATAAATATTTCAGCAAAATAATTTCTTTCAAAAATTGATTTCTAAGGCTTGGGACCTCGGAATTCATTTTCGGGCATACGCTCGGGTCCCATATTTTACTGCGGACCTTCCGGGATCGTCGGATACAGATTTGAGTCCGCTTACTCAAAATGTTGACTCAAGTCAACTAAAACCAAATTTTGTAATTCTAAAAATTATTGTTTCTTATATTTTAACATAAAAGCTTTCCGGTTTCACGCCCGGACTGCGCACACAAATCGAGGTAGTTAAAATTAAATATTTTATGGCTAATAAGCTTAGAACGGAGTGTAAATTCATAAAATAACCCCTTGGGTCATCACATTAAAGAGGTTATATACATCGAATAGTTCTGCTTCTCATATGAGATGTCACTTTGAAAATAGAAGACCACCTGGTGTTATGTGTCATCCTTCAGATAGAGAAGCTTGGAAGAACTTTGATAGGACATATCCGGATTTTGCTAGTGAACCAAGGAACATTCGGTTAGGTCTGTGTGCGGATGGCGTCACGCCTTTTTCTGTATCTGTGACACCATATTCATGCTGGCCTGTCTTTCTTACACCTTATAATCTACCACCCGAGTTGTGCATGACTAGTCCATATATATTCTTAAATTGTATTATCCCCGGTCCACGTAATCCGAAAAGTTTGATTGATGTATATTTGCAACCTTTGATTGATGAGCTAAAACAATTGTGGTATGATGGTGTTGAAACATATGACATATCAACCAAGCAAAATTTCAATTTGCGTGCTAATTTAATGTGGACAATTAACGATTTTCCTGCGTATGGAATGTTGTCTGGGTGGATGACCGCCGGTAATCTAGCTTGTCCGTAGTGCATGGAAAATACTAAAGTGTTCACTTTAAAACATGGCCGAAAGCAATCATGGTTTGATTGTCATCGTTAATTCTTGCCTCGTGATCATGAGTTTAGAAGGATGAAAAATGCATTCAAAAAAAATAAAATGGAGTTTGATTCTCCACCCCCGATACTATCAGGTGAGGAAATTTGGGAGAGGGTCCAGAACTTCAGTAAAGTTACTGAAACTCCACCTTATAAATTCCACGGATACGGAAGTACTCATAATTGGACGAAACAAAGTATATTTTGGGAGTTGCCTTATTGGAAAGATAATCTTCTCCGTCACAACCTTGATGTCATGCATATTGAGAAGAATTATTTTGAAAATTTGTTCAACACAGTGATGGATGTTAAAGGTAAGACAAAGGATAACCCGAAGGCTAGAATGGACTTACAAGAATATTGCAGGCGGCCTGAATTATACTTGCAAACAGAAAACAATGGTAAGATATTCAAGCCCAAAGCAAGTTACACATTCACTTTGGAGGAAAGACGGCAAATTTGTGATTGGGTAACGAAATTGAATATGCCTGAGGGTTATGCGTCGAATCTTGGAAAAAAAGTTGATATGGAGGTAGGGAAGTTGAGCCATTTGAAAAGTCATGACTGTCATGTTTTCATGGAGACCTTAGTGCCTATTGCATTTTGTGGTTTGCCTGAAAGAATCTGGAAACCCATCACAGAGATTAGTTTGTTTTTCAAGGACTTATGTTCTTCCACATTAAGGGAAGAAAACCTACTCCGGATGGATCATAACATTCGTGTAACATCTACTAAGATGGAAAAGATATTTCCATGTTGTTTTTTTGATGTGATGGAACACCTTCCAATCCACCTTGTACACGAGGCACAACTTGGAGGGTCTGTTCAATACAGATGGATGTATCCCTTTGAGAGGTAATATTATAAGTTTCATGTAAATTTCTGTTTTATTAGAATGTTCTTGGCTAACCTGAAATTATGTAGGACAATTGGCAAATGCAAACAATTTGTTAAGCAGAGGAATAGGATTGAAGGATCTATATGCGAAGCTTATCTTGCAAAGGAAACTTCTCATTTTTGCTCTTATTATTTTGAGAGTAAGGTGAGATGTGCTAGGAATAGGCCCAATAGGAACACGGTCGAATGTGTGAATGATCCATTATATCCGCCTATGTCCATATTCAATCAACCAGGCCGATGTTCTAAGGATGTTAGAAAGAGAAGTTTGAGTGATATGGAGTACAAGTCAGCTACACTTCATGTGTTACTAAATTGTCCCGAAGTTGCACCATTTCTCAAGTAAGTATTGATTTAGTAGTTATCAAAATGTAAAATTTAATGTGATTACATCTCAATGCAACTACTAAAAATATTTGATGTGTCACAGTCACTTCGTGGGTCAATTTGGCCATGATGCTGTATATACGGGATACATGGTTCAAACAATTTGTAAGTTTATCCATATAATATTCTAACACTATGTAGGTAAACAATGTTTGGAAGTCACGCTAATTTATGATTTTTTTTAATAATATGTAGGTAAATGAACCAAATAATGGTGTAAATCAATTTTTGAAAGATATATCTTGGGGACCTGGGCTTCAGGTCACAACAATGTCTAAGTACGTTGTGAATGATTATAAGTTTCATATAGATGATTGATATAAAAATAAAAATAGCAACAACAGCAGGGTGTGGGTTCAAGGGGGTGATGGCAACCAAGTTGGAGATATTGATTATTATGGTGTGCTCAAAGAAATAATTGAACTAGAATATTCAGGTTGACCATATAAGAAATTGATACTCTTTAGATGCAAGTGGTTTGACCCACATCCAACAAGGGGTACAAGAGTACACAACCAATACAACATAATTGATGTTAATCATACGAAGGAGTATGATCACTATGATCCTTTTATAATTGCACATAATGTTAGGCAAGTGTATTATGCTCCTTATCCATTGCGGCAGAACACGTATGATTAGTGGGTTGTAATTAAAACTAAGCATGTAGGTAGGGTGGAAGTCGAGAATGTGTTAGATGTTTCTTATCAAAACAATATCTCCAATGTTCACCAAATAGTGGACGAACTTTTAGAAAATGATTTGGAACATTCTGCACACATATTGGAAGAAGTTGATATAAATGAAGTAACAATTATAGAGAATGAGGAAGAAGAATCAACTGATGAAGCTCAAACTAGTTCGGAAGAAGAATTCTCGGACGAGGAACAATACGTCGATGAGCTTTAAAAANGGTCGAGGTAACGATGACCCTACTGGTTCTCAGGGTCGAGAAAAGGCTAAGAAGGGAAAGAGGAGGGTAGAAGATAATCCTCCCTCTTTTCCACCCTCTTCACAGATGCCGATGCCCGCGCCTATGTCTTATCCTCCACCCGATGGCTATTATGAGGTGCCACAGCATCACCAGCCCTACATCTTTGTGCAGACACCAGGTCTTTCATCACAGGGCCATAGAAAAATCCGTCATACAGTCCAGCTGCCTCACGACCACATGGATCACATTCATCCAGGTCACAGTCACGGGGGTCACAGCCACGGGGGTCATAGGCATCAATATCACAGCCGCTTCGGGTCGATCCCGCGATGTCGTAGTCAGAGGAATCACAACCATCTTCATCAGTAACTCCATTGATTTCAGGCCTTCGCCTGCGAGATACTAGCTCTGACCCCCCCTACACCTTCCACACATGCCTCTAATGTACAAGTTTCGGACGATGATGCTGATGATGACGAGGAAGTGCATCATGATCAGTATGGTAGGATCATCATAGTCTCTGAGGGTGATGGGTAAGAGTAATTTTATATTTTTATGTTAATTGTTTTGTACAGTTTGTACTAATATATTAATGTATTTTTTTTAAATTGCAGGTTAATCCCGAGTAATACTACTACGAGGATAATCACCAAAGCCACCAGAAAGCTTTATGATACCCCTTATACGAGTTGGAGCGAATTCCCATTCACGCTGAAGGAGCAAATTTTCAATGAATTTAAGGTATAAATTTTCTATTAAGCTTTATAATTATTTATATTTATGATATTTTCATGTAATATTTAACTTTTGAAATACATAGCAAGTGTGTATGGGAACACCGCTATAGCGCGGAGGTGGCTGCAAAGTTTAATCTCAAAGCTCGAAAGCGGTTGTCGCATAGTTTCTCCAAAGCTAGACAGTTCAACAAGAAGCCTAACTGGTTGCTTGACCATTTATGGGAGGATTTGCAAAGGCAGTGGCTTACCGCAGAGTTCTTAAAGAAGAGAGAAAAAGGAAAGAAAGCTCGCGCATCCGAGAAGGGAGGCTCCTTGCACACTGGAGGTGCGATCAGCCAAGGGACAATAAAAAGAAGATTGGTATGTAATTTATTAATTTATTTTAATTTTCAAAGTATATCTATTCTGTTTGTTAACTAAAATTTATGAGTTTTCAGGAAAAGAAGCTGGGGCATCCAATGAAGCAAGATGAGTTATTCAAGGAGACTCATATTGTCAAGAAGAAGAAAGAGTCGGATCAAGAAAGGTGGGTCGAGGGATGAGCATCGACTGTACATGTAAGTTTTCACTTTTCATTAAGTATTTTGATTTACTCTTATATAAAATTTTAAATACTAATTCAATGTAATTTTTCTTATAGGGTCGCTTCACAGCTGACGTGGAGGAATTCATACGCAGTCAACCACCTAATGAGTCGGGCGAGGCAATCCAACTTTCGGATGAGGATGCAGAAAGAATATGGATGGAGGCGGCTGGCGGTGCAAAATGGGGGAAGGTATACGAGCTTCTTACTAAGAAGTTCCATCGCTATACTGTGGAATGCAAGGAATAGGTACTTCCTCGCAAGGCAAGCAACTAGATAGGGAGAGCGCCACCGCTATGCGGGAGACTGTGACAAAGCTCACAACCGAGCTACAAGCGTCCAAGGAAAGAGAAAAACTTAGAGATGCTCAGTACATTGGCATGCAAGCTCAGTACCTTGGCATGCAAGCTCAGCTCAAAACTCTCCTAGCTTCTGGAGTTTTTCCGATTCCCCGGTCTCGCGAGTCATCGCCAGAGGCTCACCTTGAACGTGAGCGGTCCTTCCGTCCTCCCCGTATTAGTTTCTCCCGTCCTCCCCGTGATCGTTCTTCTCGTCCTCCACAAAATGACCATTCTCATTACCTTCTTGATAATGAAGATTCATCAGACGGTGATGATAATGATGTAGAATGAAATAATCATTGAGTACTTTTATATACTTTGAACTAGACAATAGAACTTTGGTGCGTTTTCGAATGGGCTTGTAATAAGTGTTAACTTAATTTTGTTAGTTTAATGTGTTAGTTCTGTTGAACTTTATACTTTGTTGGTTTTAATATTGGTTTTAATGTTATTTTTGTGTTGTTGTAGTTTGTATTGTTGTTGTGTTGTTGTAGTTCGTAATGTTGTAGTTCTTATTGTTGTTGTTGTTGTTGTTATTGTAATAGGATTTGGTATGTTGGCAGGTGGTGTAGCTGCCAAAATAGGCAGTTTCTGCCAAAATAATACCCAGAAAAGCGACCAACTTTGGTCGCTATTCTATGGAAAAAAATAATTCTGGGCAATAGCGACCACACTTGGTCGCTATTTAACCCAGATTTCCAGAATAGCGACCAACTTTGGTCGCTATTTTATTAAAAAAACATTTTTTCTGGGAATTGGCAACCACAGTTGGTCGCTTATGTAATAAAAAAATTAAATTGTTGAAATTAGCGACCAATTGTGGTCGCTTTTGATTAAAAAAATTAAAAAATTAAAAAAACAAACCGACCAACGTTCGTCGCTATTGTCCAGATTTTAAAATATTAAATTTAATTTACAGACCAAAGTTGGTCGCTATATTTTGTTTAATAATAAATAAATAAATAACGTAATTTAAAATTGAAGACCAACTTTGGTAGTTAAATTTATATTATTAAAATATTAAAGCGACTAAAGTTGGTCGCTTTTGTTGATACCCAGAATGTTTGGTCCTTTTACCTTAGAGACCAAAGTTAGTCGCTAATTAGCGACCAACTTTGGTCCCTAAGGTAAAGGGACTAGCGAAAAAGCGACCAAGCCATTTTGGTTGCCTTTTGGTCGCTTTTGCGCTGTTTAGCGACCAAAGTTGGTCGCTTTTCGCGATCGCTTTTTTTCGGATTTTTAGTAGTGAAAACAAACGTCGGAATATCTATTGCAGGGTATAATTAATTCTTACAGTAGAACAACATGGTAAACAAATTACCAATAAAAAAAAAGGTTCCAAAAAAAAAACTAGGAACCAAAGCTTGGATTTAAAAAAAAAAATTTAGTGTTCGTTAAGGTTTTAAAGACTGAAACTTTGTGGGACTCATTTAACATAAAATAAAGAAAAATAAAATTGGCAACAAGTTGCGACCAGAAACAATTGGTTTTGGTATTGCAATTTGCAATATGCAAATTGCATATGCAAACATTCTGATTGGTTGGTTCAACGGTGGAGGCTTCTATATAAGGAGCTTCAATTCCCTTATTTCAACACACAAATCAAGAGAAGTAGAGTAATCCACAGTTTGTGTGACAAATAGTAAGTGAGAGTAATATTGTAGTGAGTTATTTAAAATAAAGAGTGTTATTTTTTTCGTAGTTGTAGTAGCCTCTTGGCACTACTAAATTGTAATATTATAGTGGTAATATTGCTCTGCTCGAGTATTGTATTTTACCCTGTTAAAAGATTTGGTGTCGTTGTTACTCTCTTGTGTTATTATTATTTACCGTGGATATTATTCCTGGGCGGGAATATTTATTTTATTCCCCCAACGACGTGGTATCAGAGCCATGACGAATAATGGTCCACTGTCTTTTCAGTACCCCCGTCTCACAAAAGATAATTATGAAAAATGGTGTCTACGTATGAAAGCCACTCTTGGCTCCCAAGATGTTTGGGAAATCGTAGACAGAGGATATGCAAAACCCGCTAATGAGGAAGCTCTGCCTCAAAATGAAAAAGATCTCTTGACAAACACAAGGAAGAAGGATCAACAAGCCCTCACGCTCATCCACCAATGTTTGGATGATGTCATGTTTGAGAAGGTGGCCGATGCTACCACCTCAAAAGAAGCTTGGGAGATTTTACAAAATTCTCTCCAAGGAGTCGACAAGGTGAGGAAGGTAAAACTTCAAACTCTAAGGGCTGATTTTGAAAATGAAAGAATCCGAATGCATTTCGGATTATTGTTCAAAAGTGAAGGCTGTTGTGAATCAGTTAAGAAGATACGGGGAGGACATAGAAGATGTCCGTGTGGTAGAAAAGATTCTTCGCACTTTAACACCTAAATTTGATTTTGTGGTGTGTGCTATTGAGGAGTCTAAAGATTTAGACTCTATGATGGTGGAGCAATTGGAGGGTTCTTTACAGGCCCATGAAGAAAAGATCAAGAGGAGACAAGAAGTTTCATTGGAGAAACTTCTTAAAACTCAAGCATACTTTAAGGATTATGGAGGTGAAAAAAGCTATCGAGGGAACGGACGAGGACGAGGCCGTGGTGTCCATGGAAGAGGAAAAAGTAACGGTAACAACTTCAACAATGAAGTTAAAATCCACCAGACATACAGAGGTCATGGATACCGAGGAGGAAGAGGACGTGGCTACTACCAAGAAAACAATGGACAAATGTATGACAAATTAAAAATTGAGTGTTATAATTGTCATAAATTTGGCCATTACTCTTGGGAATGTGGTAGCAATGTTGAAGAAAAAGCTAACCTTGTTGACGACAAGAAAGAAGATGTTGAGTCAACGTTGTTAATGGCACTCAAGGAAGAAGACATGGATGATTGCAGCTCGTGGTATTTGGACAATGGAGAAAGCAATCATATGTGTGGATGCAAAGAGAAGTTTGTGGAGATCAATAAAACGGTGAGAGTTAATGTGTCCTTTGGAGATACCTCAAAGATTCAAATCGAAGGGATAGGTACAATTCTGATCTCCTGTAAATATGGTAGTCACAAGCTAATTCAGGATGTTTATTATGTGCCAGAATTAAAAAGTAATATTTTGAGTTTGGGCCAACTTCTTGAAAATGAATATGACATCCACATGAAAAATATGCATCTTTGGCTTAGAGATTCAAGTGGAATTCTAATTGCTAAAGTGCATATGGCAAATAATAGATTATTTTCTTAATCTTAAGGAAATTCATGCAAAGTGTTGTGAAAGGCTAATGTGCAAGATGAATCATGGTGTTGGCATATGCGATTTGGGCACTTGAATTTTGAAGCGCTCAAATCAATGGGAGAAAAGAACGTGGTGCATTGGTCACCATCAATAAACCATCCCAATCAATTGTGTGAAGCTTGTCTTCTTGGAAAACATGCAAGGAGGAGTTTTCCAAAGGAGGCCATGTCAAGATCAACCAAGCCGCTCCAGCTTGTTCACACTGATGTGTGTGGGCCAATCAATCCACATTCCTTTGGTAAAAGCAAATACTTTATGCTTTTCATTGATGACTTTAGTAGAAAGACTTGGGTTTATTTCTTGAACCAAAAGTCTGAAGCTTTTTCTGCTTTTAAAATTTTTAAAGTACTTGTAGAAAAAGAAAGTGTCTATGAAATAAAAGCTTTAAGGTCCGATAGAGGAGGCGAATTCACTTCAAAAGAATTTAATGATTTTTGTCAGTCTCATGGAATTCGTCGCCCTCTAACGGTACCTTATTCACACCAACAAAATGGAGTTGCAGAGAGAAAGAATCGAATGATTGTTAATATGGCTAGATGTATGTTGAAAGCTAAAGGTATGCCCAAGGAATTTTGGGCCGAAGCTGTTTCTTGTGCAGTTTATTTGAACAACAGGTCTCCAACAAGAAATGTTAGAGATCAAACCCCTCAAGAATCATGGAGTGGAAGAAAGCCAAGTGTCAAGCATTTGAGAATCTTTGGGAGCATAACATATGCTCATGTTCCACATCAAGGGAGAGCGAAGCTTGACGATCGAAGTGTCAAGCATGTATTTGTTGGCTATGATACGAGTTCAAATGTCCCGTGAGTTCGAGATGACAGACGTAGGGCTCATGTCATACTATCTGGGTCTACAAGTGAAGCAAATGGAGGAAGGCATTTTTATCTCTCAAGAAGGCTATACAAAAGAGATATTGAATAGGTTCAACATGCTCCATTGCAACCCCGTGAACACGCCGATGGAGAGTGGGACAAAATTGTCCAAGTTTGATGAAGGAGAAAAAGTGAATCCCACATTTTTTAAAAGTCTTGTGGGAAGTTTGAGGTACTTGACTTGTACCAGGCCATATATACTCATTGCAGTTGGAGTAGTAAGTCGTTTCATGGAAGCTCCTACTTCCACTCATTTGAAAGTCACTAGAAGGATTCTTCGGTACCTAAAAGTACGATTCACTTTGGGTTATTTTATTCTTCTTCTAATGATTTCAACCTTATTGGATATTGTGATAGTGATTATGCGGAAGATATTGGTGATAGAAAAAGTACAACTTATAAAATAACGTCAAAGTTTATCTGATATTTACTATTTGAAGTCATTCTCTTGGAATAAATGAATCCATCAAATATTAATGGATGAGTAAATAATTTGAGTTAAGGGAATGAGGATTTATGTGGAGGAATTCTTTTGTTATTGTGTTAACAAAGCAAATCACATTTGTATTTATAACTCAAGATACAATTTTTGAATAATATTTATGTAATTTTTAACCTTTTTTTACTCATCAAAACAGAACACACATTTAACGAACGTATCATAAGGTAGTATTAAAACCTCTAAACATGAAACAGAACCTCCAATTATACTACTATTACATACATACGAATAATAGTGTAGAATTGAATTTGTCAAAAGTACATCAAAACAGAATGATTATAAAATAAGATGAGATACTTTTCTTTTTAGTTTGTTTCAAAATAAATGACATATTTTTAAATTTGAAAATAATTTAATTTTAAACTTTTTATTTTACCTATTTTGTTTTTCATGAGAAACTTTTATAACCACATAAATGTCATGGTCCTACAAAATATTTACCGTGTGGACCCTAGTTTCTATTGCTATTAATTCTAGTTAATCCAGTATTGTACGTAGTCTATGTCTGGGGAGCATACTTGATAGGAGATAGACACAGGCAGTAGAGGGGTTCCCCACTTCGATTCCCGCCCCGTTAATATCTACGATCCTAGATAAGGGATTAGTCTGTTAGGTCTTTTCGGTCCGGAGCTGGGTGGTCATAGGGTCGATTCCTGGTTCACCATTCATTCCCGAGCCTTAAGCTTTTAAGACCACAAATTCAAAGTCTTCTTATTTTTGTAAACTCAATGCCGAGTTAAACTACCTTGTCTAAACTGAAACGGAGGGAGTAGGAGATTGAGGACGATGTTGACTAATCACTCAGTTCTCTGTTTTGCATTATTAAAAGGTTAAAGACCACATCTTTCAAGCATAATATATGATGCTTTTGATGTTGTGTCAATTAGTTAGAATATGCAACCAAATCCTAACCATATCTTTAGTTAGAATATGGTACAAGATATTAGGCTCCTGCCAGCATTACTCAAAGAAGGTTTCATGGCTTTTTTTTGTTTTCTCTTGTTTTAGTAAGGCTAGCTAGAGGGGATCATGCAATCCCTCTATGCATTTAGTTGTTATACTATGATTATATAGGATTTTCGGAGGTAAGGTTTTATGTCCTCTTCCTTGTATTATTTTTGGTTATTAATAAACAATGGAGGGGTTAATGTCAGACCCATCATCACAAGAGATGAAAGCCTGAATATATGAATTTAATTTTAAAAAACAATGGCAAAGCTTTTCATTAAAACGTCACGTAAATATTAATATTTTATTACTACAGACTTGTCAACAACAAGGTCTGTAAGTACAAAAGGGGGAGTGAATTGTGATCGTTTAAAAACTTAGCTGACTAAGAGCCCGTTTGGATGGACATATTTTAAGTGACTTTTAAGCTAAAACCGCTTTTAAGCCATAAGTTAGGAATTCTAACTTTTGGCTTTTGGCTTGTTTTTGTCATTTTAGCTTAAAAATACTTTTTTACTTTCTCCAAACACTACAAAATGACTTAAAAACTATTTTGGCTTAAAAGCACTTAAAATAAGTCAATCCAAACGGGATCTAAATATAACTTTAGTCGACTAGATTCTACACACTGAATAGTTTGAAGGAAAATAAACTAGGCAAACTGAAATATAACAAGACACAACAGTTTTTATACTGGTTCGGTACCGGTGAGGTACTTACGTCCAGTTTTCCTCGGGTCACAAGGGTTCTCTTAGATCTTTGATAAAAGATTACAATGGTGATGGTTTTGGTTCGCTTACCATCAAACTATATTCAGCGCTAATGGCTTTTGAAATATTGACACAACTCTCTCTTCTTGTTCTATCACTTCCTATCTTTTATGACACTTGTAAACTCAGGAATACAATGTTTGTACTAAGAAGTAGAAAGGTTTAGAAGACAGATTGTGTAGTTGCATAAGTTCCAGTGTCCTTCTGCTTCTTCCTTTATAGCTTCGTGAGACTTCTGCTTCCTAAACTTCTGGGATCGTTGATATGCTCAAATTACACCTTAAAATAGTGTAAGCGGTCGATGTCAAATATAATAACCCAACTAGGTTGGGGTCGAATCCCACAAAGAACAATATGAAGGCGATTAAGAATATAAGAGAATTATCACTTATCGCGCAGTGCCAAACACTTAGATTTTTTGTTAAGAAAATATAAACTAACCTAGAAAGCAAGTAAAATGATCAATGGCAACAAGTATGAATGCATCGAGAATTACACTCAAGTAATGATCCAATGTATTTCACGATTTTACAAATATGAGTGAGTTTATGTTAATTAGCCACGGATAATAATTCTTAATTAGCTTCTTCCGAAAACTAACAAGACTTCCTAATTGGATTATTCTTAACCCAATTAAGAGATTAAGCACGCCCGGATATGGCTACAAGTAGTTCAATCCTATCCCTAGGTAGAATCTATAAAATGAGGGTTAAAACCTCAAGTTCTTGTTAATTAATCTTTCCCAACCCCAAATTATCTTTTCCAAAATGAATTCGGAGTTAATGGGCGAGTCCTAGGGTTAGCTAATCCCTTTGGAACCATTAAAGAACAAGAATAATTAAAGAAACAATAACTCACTTCATAAATACAATAAAATCATTCAATACATAAGCACAACAAGGTATTTAATACACACTTTAAATATGAATATTTCCATAAACAAGATTCAAGTGTTGGAAATAAATACTACACACTTAAATATTCAATATAAATCAAGGAAATGAAGAAACAAACAAAAATGGGTAAGAAAAACTTAACCACAAGATTGAAATCTTCAAACCCCAAGTGTGTGTGCAAACCCTAGCTTCCACCAATGTTCTTCCTAGTCTTCAAGACTCAAAAATATGTTTACCAAAATCCAAAGATATGCCAAAGATCTCCTAGGTCGTGTATTAAATGGTTTGGGGACTGAAAATGTGAAATCCCAAGTCTTGGCAGAACTGCCTCGAAAATGAGTTATGCGTCCGCGATAAGACCTTTGCGCGAAGGTATATGATTCTTAGCCTCCGCGTTTGCGGTCAACATGTCGCGTCCGCGATGTGTTGACTCTTCAGCAGACACGTTAAACCTTTGCGTTCGCGTTGAGTCCACTGTGTTCGCGATGGCTTAGCTTCCTGTAGCTCTGCGTTTGCAGTAGACCTCCGCGTTCGCGAAGGGTATTTAACTGGGCAGACCCCTTTTGTCCAATTTAGCTCCTTTTTGACTTGATTTCTTTCATTTCTTCTCCAAATCACATGACACCTGAAAATTGCCAATAAACCTCAGAAAATGTCCTAGTTTTCTACCAAAATTGTACGAAAGTTTAAATATTAAGAGGAGATAAGTTGGTAAAATACCAACTTATCAAACCCAAACTTAAACTATTGATTGTACTCAAGCAATTCAAAAACTAAGACCATCCTTCAATAAAATCATCATTTGAGCTCAATGGCAAATCAAATATCATTTCAAATCAAAAAGGGTTAATTCAAGCACAATCTAATGACTTCGGTTGGTACCAACAATTAATCCAAGGCATATGAATCACTCACTTTTTGCACATTTTATTTCATTTTCAAAAACTTGAACAACAAATTAACCAAAGTAACAACCAAGTCATGACATTAAAGATTCACAATTTGCCTCTCCATCACAATTGTCTTCCCTCACTCATTCCTCCCAATTGAAAATGTGATTAAATTCACAACTCGAGTCTCATGTGCCCTCACACTTTAAGAGAGAATCCCAACTTCATAAATTGCAAGTCAAAATATAAATGGGATGTCAAATGGAAAGACTCAACTCTCTCTCTCACAAGAATATTCAAATGCACAAAAGTAGTACCATAGGCTTGCCCTTCGTGTATTTCTCCACTAATGTAGACATACTTGGTTCAAAATCAATTAGGACTTAAAGGGTTGTAGTTTAGGCTTTTGGTTAAGATATGACACAATTTGGTAAGAGTGACTCAAAACCTCCCTAAGCACTACACCTTTCCAACAATCAAAGTTCACTCCCTTCAAGAATTTTTTCGCCCTTTTTTTTTATACATCACCTAGTCTTCCATTTATTCATACTTCCTTATTATTATTTTTTTCTTTTCATTTCATCATAATTTTTCATAACACTTTTCACTTTTTGAGAAGCTTCCATATCACAACTTTTCCAACCTCCGCCCCCAAAATTAGACTTTTAGCCTATATTCATACTTTAAATTACTTAGGCATGTATGGTTCCACAAGAATAGTTTGTACCATGGTTTTGCCAAAGAAAAAGTTAAAAAGGCTCAAACAGATTGACTAGGGAAAATATTCATGGGTAGGAAATTTAGGCACAAAGATGGTCCAAGGAAGGCCTAATATCATTTTTCAAACCAAGTTAATCTAGGATTTCGCCTTGAAGCACATTCCGGGTAAGTTCTAGACTACAAATGATGCAAAAGAACTTTACAATTAAATATCATCACACATGGCACATGAAAACTCAAATGGAATACAAATCCAAAATCCAATTGAAACCAATAAAACTCAAGGAAGTCACATGTAGCCTAAAAAGCTATATAGTGAATCAAAGAGCCAAAATTAGAATCTAAAAATCACAACAAGGAACATTACTTTTAGTCATTCATTTTTATCATTTTTCTCCTCCTTTTTTTTAGATTAAAAACTCATATGTCAAGGTTTAAAATATATTGGTACCAAACAAGTCACATGTTGACCTACAGGCACAAGATTACACCCAAAAAACTAATTTATTCACAACTAGCTACTAAACTAACCAATAAAAAAAATCACAAATTTACTTCCTAAAAAAACACTAAACAAGACTAATCATGAACTCATCATTAAAAAAGCTCTCTCCTCACGTTTTCTCTCTAGAAATGGCGAATTGAGCCCTTTCATGGCTGCAAACGTCTCTCCCCAGCCTTTGGCTGTGGGAGAGCAAAATAAAAGCCTTAGTGAAGCTAATCAAACCTCCAGAATTAATATCACATATGCAGCAAGTTTGAAACCAAACCAATATGCCGCAACTTTTACAAAAACGAAATTGAAGCCCATTGAACATATTCATGGAGTGCCTACGATACAGTTTTCAATGGACGAGCGTGAAGATTTCGCAAAGGTAGAAGGTTTACACCAGGAAGTGGTGATTAAACTGTCCACAGGCGCACCAGATTTGTAAGTTTTGAGGAGTATTCTGCCGAAAACGGATGGTATCAAAGGTAATTGCTTGATAGGTTCTTTGGCCCCGCGACAAATTTTAATTCGTTGCGATCAATATGAAGATTTTGTGTGTTGTTTAGCAAGAGCAGTGAATTACTTCCAGCACAATGGAAAACTTCATCAATATAGAGTTTTTCCATGGAGTGTTGGTTATAATCCTAAGGAAGAACCTCTAAGGCTGCTGTTTGGATTTCCTTGCCGAATTTGTCGCCTGAACTGTTTGCACGTAAGGCTTTACTGTCTATTGCAACTTCTGTTGGTAAACCTATAGCGATTGATAAGGCAACACAAGTAAGATCGCGTCCAAGCACAGCTAGAGTGAAATTGATCGTGGATTTAATTGAAAATCTTCCTGAAAAGGTGAGACTTCAACATGTTGATGCCACAAATGGTAAGATTACAGAGGAATTCCAGGAAATTATCTATGATAATCTGCCATCATACTGCTGCCATTGCAAGCGCCAAGGGCACGAGGAGATAGATTGTTGTCGTTTTCAAAGAAAAACAGTAGCAGCATCTCATCATGTTAATGACGAGGTCGACGAAGATGTTCAACCTGTTGAAAATTTACAAAGCAGGGCTTCACACGATTTGGTTCTGTATGATCGTGATATTGAAACTGCTGGAGTATAATTTCAAGGAGATTTGAGACAAATTTTGGATGCCAAAAAACTAAGGAAAGCTGCTGAAGGAAAAGGTTTGGATTCAACAAATAACAGTGGTGAAAATACACATGCTGCTCGTCAAGGATCAGATAATATGAAGGCGCAACATATAGCTGCTGTTAATGGGATTAATACAGTTTCAGTTGAAGCAGTTGTAAGCAGGGTTAATGAAGCGGTGCAAATCGATAAGGGTCCACCTAAACCTATCCGTGACGTTCCTACTAAAACAGCCTTAGCGAGGATTTTGAATGTTGTGAATCCAGTTGTGCAAGCTTACGATAAGTTGGATCATCCTACTGATGCAACTGGTGTTTCAAATAAAAAACCAGTTGGTCCAAATGCTAAAGTAATGCAAGAGCGTGTAGGTACTGAAGTTTTGCTAGCTTTAGATCGAGTTGAACAAATAGAAAAGTTTACTGGTGTGGAGAATGCAACTGTGGATAGAGCTGCAGGCATGGGTGGTATTTCGATGGATAAAGGAGCTGGGCATGATCTTGAAGCAGTACACAATACAAATGCAGTAGGCTGGTCAGTTGTGCATCGACAAAATGTATCTCCAACTAAAAGGAATGCTCCAACTCACACAAGTCAGGTAAATACACCAAAGGAAGTTAGCATCTCTAACTCGTTTGGTGTTTTGGCGAGTGAACCAGTCATGAATGTTACTGGAAAAAGAGTGCAGCAGCTTGATCGTGAGGCAACACCAAAAACAAGTCATTCAAAAACAACACACAATATAAAACGGAAGCAGAAATTAGAAGCTACAGCTGCTCCAGTAAGTGGCTCAAAAGCTATGATTCTTGTCGACGATCCAAAGGCGTGAAAGTAACAGGAACAATTGCAGCAGAAAAGGATGTTGAAATTAGTTCAACAACATTAAAAGATGTTCATTCAACCCAGCAAATCGTTCCAGTTTCCAGTAGTAGCAATCCTGATAAGTCCAATGACAATTTGATGAAAAATATGGGCATTCGACGAAATGTTTCAACGGGCAATTTGGACGAGGTGGTGAAGGGTGGTCGTGTACCTATGTTCATCCCCTCCAATATGCATTTTTCTAGTCCTCAAGTGCAGAAAATCATCAAGGACACCATGATGTTTAATGCTAATCCCATGATCAAGCCACCTTTGGTCACTTTGAACACGTCCGTCTTTGAAGTACCTTCGCAATCTTTGGAGTCGTTTGGGGACCATGGAGGAGATACTGGACAGATGGTGTTGTCCACTGGAAACAACAATGACATTATTAAAGCAAATGTGAGGGATATGGCAATTAAATCCAAACTTTGGGCTGACCAACGTGAGGATGAGGATGATGAAGATTGGGGTGCGGATTTTGCGGGTGATTCGACTGATGAAGGTGAGCAATGTAGTGGAGATGAAGAGGTTGGCTCACCTGCCTTGCCAAATTTTGGTAGCTCTTCGAAATTGAACTCAAGCAGCAAACTCAATGCGAAGGCTCCAATTTTTATCCCTACAAATAGACAACAACACAATGAAAAAACCAAAACAACTGATAGCTCGATGGCCAATACAGTAGAAAATGTCACTGGGCAGCAACAGATTAGTGCTAACAATCCAATTGCTTTGGGTGATAATGGTCAATATGCAGCAGCAACAGCAACTCCAGGACAGAAACAACAGTTAGTAGTCAATCCAGCGGCAGTAACATCAACTTCAAATAACGAGCAGCAACAGCAGTTTGGTCTAGTTGCTAGTCCTACAGGTGATCGAACAGAAGCAACCTTAAAAGCTGGGCAGCAGCAAATTGTGCCAACTGCTCCAGTTATTTCGTTAGAAGACAGAAAACTATTGGATGCAATGGTAAATTCCTGTCCAACAATCTCTCTAAATCATAATGCAGTTAGCACTGGTCGGGTAAGTAAGAACAGAAACAAATTGCAAACTAGAGAACATCAACACAACAACGCAACTTTGGCTAATACACAGGGTGAAAACACCTTGGTGACACAAGGTTTTGCTCAAGACGTGCCAAATCCGTTGATTGTGGGCAGAGACACATATGAAGAGGGTGAAGAAGATGATATTTTAAATCAATGCCGGGCAGAAGCAGCAAGAAAAGGTGATTTATCACCTATGCATAGCGGCAAAAGAAAAAAGACACACACAAGAGAAAAAAGTTGGGACGGCAGGATGAATGAGGAATCAAATATTAGGAGACTTCCTATGAGAGTTGCCAAGCAAAAACAAGTGGTCCCAACCACATGTACGAGATCCAACCGTTCAAAAAGAAGTCATGAATTTTGAAGACATTTTGAAGAGGTGTGATGAAGATGAAAAAGAACTACAAATTGAAGAAGCTACAAGTTTGGATAAGAAGGGACAAGATTTTAATTCCTACTACATTTTATTCTACAACTTTCTTAGTATAGTCATTTGTAATATCATCACAGAGTATGTTATAAACTCTGTGATGATCATAGAATATTTGGTTCTTTCTAGTTCTTACTTTTTACATGCATGCTAGTAGGTGAGGCTTTTTTATGCCTCGATAGGATTTAGTAAGGTAAGGTTTAGCCCGGTAGTTGTTTGATCATGACTTATGCCTTTGGAAAATACCCAAATGGCTATAAGATTATATGCCCTCGTGAGACTTTGCCGGCAGCTACACCATGATTCCTCTACATGAGGCTTCCATTGGGCATTGTGAGGCGCAGATGAGTGATTATATAGCCAGGGCATAGAGGCAACACTACTGGCGCTATTGTCCCCCTTATTTGTACTTTTCCTATGTGGTTCCTTTTCTTTTTATTATTAATAAAACTAGCCCTAGGCTCCTCGCCTAGTGGATTTGCCTAAAAAAAAAAGACTAATCCCTTAAGAAAGTTGTCACGCCATCCATCATAGGGAAAAGTCACCCGGTTCAATCACAAATAATTTCCTTGAAAAAGAACCGTGGTGGAAAGAAAAACCAAGGAGTTTCATAAATGCTATTATATATATATAAAAATAACAACCAAAATAAACACAAATGAAAAACAAGAAAACTAATTTAACAAAATATTGCTAATAAACTAAAAATGTCAACTAATCCATACAAGTTCACAAAAACACAATTTTCATGTTTCACAAATATCCACCACCAACATCTATCATATAAGAGCCACCCCCAACCAAAGATGTTGCATTGCCCCCAATGCAACTCAACAAGGTAAGATAAAATGAAGAAGGTGCTCCCTGAAAGTGTATCACTTGGAGCTGGAGGTGGTGGGAAATGTGAGCTCCTCCTCATCATCATCGTTATCTAAGGCATTTGAGTTGTAGAATGATCTCAACTTGTCCATCATCTTGTTCAAGAATTTACTCTTCTTTTTCTCATGCTCTCTGAACTTTCTCTGCCTCTTCTCAATTTTCCCCTGCCCGCGACTCATATTCTCCAGCCTAGTGTTCATTGTTTCCATCCTGCCCGTAATTTCTTTCTGCTCTTTTATCACATCATCCAGGGAATGTGGAGCAACAGTTCCAGTAGATGAGCTAGCCCAGGTGGGCCAGTAGGAAGGCCAGCTACAAGCTCCTTAATCCGTGCATCTACACCATAAATTTGGTTGGACAGGTGACGCATGGTGTACGGGCCTGACTGGAGTGGTCCCATGGGATCAAATGGCCCTGAGGCAGGTGCAAAGGACCCGACAGGATCAATGGCTGTCTCCTGGAACTGCCCAAAAGAAGAGGATGCAACATCAATCCTCCTCTTTTTCTGCTTGCACTGGGTCCCCTCTTCAGCAAAGGGTGGATCATCGGCTTACCCGGGCCTTTCTCAACATCATTGGGGCGTTTCAAAACCCCAACATCATAACACAGCCGAGTAATCAAATATGGGAAGAATAAGCTCCTCGATCTCCCATGGGCGGCTTCTTCAATTTCTCGAACAATGTGCTCCCCCACGTTCACTGGTAGCCCATCCATGATAGCAGCAATGATTAGAGCCCTCTCTGGCGTCACATCAGTGTCATGTGTGGAAGGTATGACCCTGGCACAAATAATGGATAGCCATGTCTTTGCCTCAGTGGTGAAGTCATGTGAGTCCACTCCTTTGTGCACTATCAGCCGATTCGGGGTCACCCCATCATGTAATTTATCCACAAACCACTGGGTTCCCTCTGCTTTAGCTTTGTTTCTGTAGACCTCGTTGTCGGCATTGGGGAGGCCATAAATTTCATTGATCAGCTCCGGGCTAAAGTGGACCGGCACACCCCGCACAGTAGTGACCAATGTTCCTTGAAAGTCATTCCTCAAGGCATTAGCATAGAATTCCATCACTACTGTGTGGTTGTCCTCATTTGGTTGCAAAGAAAAACACATCCATCCGCTCTCCACCAACCTTGAGTAGAAACCCGGCATCTTAGCTTCAACCTTGTCCAGGTTGATGCTTCTTTCCCTGACAATTGTCTTTGACAGAAGATCATCATACTTGCGCTCACATTCTGCAGATAGAAACCGATCATGGTCATATGGTTCTTCTTGTTGCACTTCGGGGACATGTTCCGGCTAAATTTCATGTTGCGCCAGATCCATTTTATGACTAAAATACCTACAAAATAGATCAACAATGTTAACAGATCATATGGACACTTAAACAGTGTATTAGAAAGTATTTAGGCCAAGGAAATGGGCGAAAAAGGTCCCTGGCAAAGCTGGGCGAAGTTACTGTTTTTCGCCAAAATGAGACTGTCAGGGGTTTACTCTTCGCATTCGCATCAGACCCAGTGCATTCGCGAAGAGTAATTATTGTTTTCTCAGCTTTTGACCTTCGCGTTCGCACCAGACAAAGCGTACGTGAAGGAAATTTTTCTGATGGCCCAGCTTTTGGCCTTCGCGTTCACGGGCAGTCCACCGAGTTCGCGAAGGCTATTTTTCTGTTGGCCCAGCTTTTGGCCTTCGCATTCGCGGGCAGTCCACCGCGTTCGTGAAGGTCCTTTCTACAGCCCAGATCAGATTTCCTTTGAGGCATTTCATCAAACAGTATGTGGGCAAAATCTCTCTTCGATTTTTTACAACTAATGCACATATGTTTGCCCACAATTTTCCATGGTAATCACACATAACACTCAACCAACCTCACCCAGCAAGCATAACAAATTTTATACACAAGATTTGAAAATTAAAATCAAACTTTGAATCCTAGGCATGAAAAATGTTTGTTCTTCTATGTTTTACACAAAGATAGAGAATGAAGAGTTGAGAGACAAGAGATAAAATTGCATACCTTTCAAATGGAGATGGAAAAATGCAATTACTTGAAGAAAACGGGATAATTTGAAATTTTTGGGGCAATGAGTGAGGAGTAACTGTTGATTGAGCCAAAAGGGGGAAAATGCTCATCCATAAACTTTTTAACAATTTAACTCACCTGACCCTACGCGTTCGCGAGGGCGGAGTGCGTACACGAAGGGTTAACTGGACTCATGGTCGCGAACACAGTAGCTTACACGCGAACGCACAATGTAACAGTTTGGTCAAAGGTCGCGAACGCGGTCAACATCCGTGAATGCGAAGAGTAACTATTTTCTGCACTTTTCCACCAGTTACAACTACTGGTTTGAAATTTCCGGATCATGCAACCTGCTCAAAACAATTTCAAAAAATGTGAAACTTGGCATATTAGTTTAAAATAATATACTAAGCTAATCTAAAAATGAAAATTTTAAGAATGACCAAATTTTTTGAAAACGATGGGCTGCCTCCCACGAAGCGCCGCATTTAACGTCGTGGCACGACGCAAGTCAACTTTACCACTTTTCTCACCATTTGGACGATATGAATTGGGCACCTAGCTTGGAATCAATCTTGTGACCACGGGCGATGGAGGGTGGTAAGTAGATAATCAAGTCAAGCCTTAAATTCTTCATTTTACACTTCTTGGCTTTCATGTGAGGAATGTCATTTTGCTTTCTTGTATCCTCAAATTGTAAGATGTATGGTATGAGTTTTTCCTCCTCGCAAAACTTTATTGATTCGTGTAGTTTAACTTTTGTATCACCACCCAATTCCAATGTTGAAAAATGTGCCTTCAAACCTCCAACGTGCAATGTTTTCCGGACTTTGACATCCTCTTTTCCCCCGAACTAGAGTCAATTTCAACCAAATTCTCAATCACCCCGGTTGACTCTAGTTCCGTATTTTTCTCGGCATCACAAACACTCATGGGGTCGGTTGGCGGATGTTCAAATCTTGATTCCTCATTTTCAAGCATGGCCTCCAACATGAGCATCATATTCTCATTTTGAGCATTTGAAAGTTCTTCTTGGTTTTGTTCAAGTGCCAAGCCATTTTGGAGGCTATTCTCTAGCTCCTCTGAGTCATTTTGCTCATTGTTTACTTCTTCAAGTAAACACTTCAACATGAGCTTGAACTCTCCATTCCGACCTTGCTCAATTTCCTCCCCTTCTTCACTCCTAAAGCTTTCATCACAAAAAGTAGAAATATCATAGCGGGGGCTTGGGGAAGGGATGGACAAATATGCACAATCATACTAGTGACCATTTTGGCAACCACACCTATCACAAATACTCCACTCATGGATTTGAGATTGTGCGCACAATCCATCCCCGGGAGAATTCAAACAATTTTGCCACGAGTGTGGTCCTCCACAATAAGGACAAGGGTCATCAAAGTATGAACAACTACCATCCGACCAATTTTTATTATATGACGCCATTTTTTTTTAAATCAAAAATTAAGAAAATAAACAAGAAACAACTAAGAAAAATAGACCAAGGTAAGAAAATTAATTACACAAATATTCACAAGTTTGGATCAAAGCACTTATAACTACAAGAAATTGGATTTTTAGCGGCAACATATAGCGGCGACCAAAAATGTTGCTACAAAAGTTGTACCTTTAGCAGCGACTTCAGAAGTCGCTACTACTGGCCATTTTTTAGCAGCGACTTTTATGAGGTCTCCTCTAATGTGACTGAAATTTTCGGTACCCGCTAAAACTAAAATTTTGGCTCCATATTATTTGTAACGACTTTAAAATGTCGCCTTTAAATCCTTATTGCAGCGACTGGGTCGCCTCTGAATCTGTTTTATTTTAATTGAAAATATAAAGCATAGGTTTAAATAAAAGGCTCAACTCTCAAAACAGGCTCATTTACGTTCTGTCTCTCTCTCTCAAAGCTCTCCTCCCTCTCTCTAAAATCCCTTCTGCTAAAATCCTAAATTTTCCCTCAAATTAGGGATTATCTGCTCCAAATCTCTGAAATCAAGATAAGAAACTCATCAATTATCAGGTTTGTGGTCAAATCCCCAATTTCCCCCTTTTTCTTTTAACGAAAAAATGATGTGCATAATCGAGTTGTGTAGGAAAATCGCACATCCGATTTCTCTCATATGATTGTTGGGTTTTCCCTAATCTCTGCGATTTTTCTGAGTTTGGTGCATATGTTTAACCGAAACCCATATTAATTTATATATAAATTTATGTTTGGTTTTTTTTTATAAGGATTCTTTATTATGTAAGGTAAAATCTTCAACATGCAGTTAGGGATTATCATTATTTCAGTGATTTTACATTTGTATTCTCAGATTTTATCTAGAATTTCTCTGAACCATTTGCTAATCTACAGGAATACCAAAAACAATCATATAGAAAGACCCATTTGAAGCCGATTTGGTGATTTTCAGTCTTGACAGAACTCTCGCCTATCTCTTTTTTGGGTAAGTTAAAAGCTTCTACTTGAGATACCTATTGCATGTTGGTATTCTTCTTGAATGATTGACTGATTAATTGTTTCAGTCTTGAGGCGACTTGGATGCTTTTATTTTGACTTTTGCTTATTCTATTTGTGAAAATGATGTGTTTAGTACTATGGATAATCAGACCTTGAAAATCTGCCTCCCTAATCAATTCTACTGTGAATAATATTATGGTTTAAATGTTTGGTGTTGAACTCTGTTTGTTTGCAATCAATGAGAAGACTATAAATCAAGTGTTTTATCTTAAGCACTTAAGTAATCTTATGTAGTTCTATATTTTCTATTTCTGCAATTGCGCAGTTGATGATGTTTTATTTCTGCCCAGGTACTCGTGTTTGTAACTGCATTTATCATGAATATCTGTAAATAATTTAGTGTAATTACATAAGTTGCATAAGTTAGGGCTGAGTAGCAGAAACATCGACCTAACTATAGAAATATCATTTACTAACTTATAGTTCTGAGTAGCAAAATCAAAGTTAGGGCTCCCTAACTAGGTTTTGATTTCTTCCAGGTTTCAAGCTAACACGAATTAAAGTTTGAGTTTGGGTTAAACGGCTAGAAAGACTCTCGTTTGGTTTGCTGCTCCAAAGAAGGTTAGTGAGCCTTGACATCTCTTCTCTTTCAAACCATCTAATTAAAATCGTGATTATTCTGTTGTTTCTATTATTTATGATAAGTTTAGTAAGTTGTCTTTATGTGTTTGTCATTAGTTCATGATAGATTATCAAACTTTAGAGTTATAAGCTTCTTTAACAATATGAAATCAGAATCATGTACAAATTGATTATTTTGGTAATCTTAATGAATATTTCTTTGAGTAATCTATGCATTGCTAAGTTTCTGTGATTAAAAAAGAACTTTAAATGATTCTAGGTTGTTATCTTGACTTTAGACCTCCCTGGTGTTCTACTGCAACTCTCATGTATGCTATAATAATTTGTCTTAGTGTTATTTGTATTTTGGATTGATTCACCTGATAAACTAGCCTAAATGGATATGAATTTTTAAGAATGAAGACATGACCGTCACATTAGTTTGGGTACATCATCTCATAACATTTAAATCAATTTCTTCTTTCTAATGTGCTTCTGTGATTCTATTGACTCTTGGAAGATCATTAATCTTCTGTTAAACCTCATGACTGTGTGGTCATATCTGGGATCTCACTATATAAGCATGTCCTAAACTAAACCCTTGTGTGTATTCTAATAGTTGCTATACATTTAGCCTAAGTTATGGAACTTAGTTAAGATATGTCTATGGTGTTTGAGTTTCATCTGTTGTGTTAGAGTGTTAAATTAAGCTTCATCATGACTAAGTTCCCATCCTTAACTTGTATAACAAATCTTTAATACAATTCATTTCTGAAACTTATACATAGTGTGTTAGTTTGTTGTAACCCTGTCAGAATTTCCTATGTATGTGCTCTCTTGGATACCCTACACTTATTATGTTCTTAAACTACTCAGCCCGCCTCTCATGTTCATGTATACACCTTCATTATCCCTGAAACACTACCAAATATTTATATAAATTTATGTTTGGGTTTTTTTTATAAGGATTCTTTATTATGTAAGGTAAAATCTTGAACATGCAGCAAGGGATTATCA
>ML268183.1:0-27150 GCA_005239495.1 Nicotiana undulata
CTTGGAGAACACCTTAGCTCCCTGAAGCTAATCAAATAAGTCATCAATACGAGGCAAAGGATACTAGTTTTTCACCGTAACCTTATTCAGCTGTCTATAATCAATACACATACGCATGGAGCCATCTTTCTTTTTCACAAACAAAACCGGTGCACCCCAAGGTGACACACTCGGCCGAATGAACCCCTTATCTAAGAGTTCCTGAAGCTTCTCTTTCAATTCTTTCAACTCCGTTGGTGCCATGCGGTAAGGTGGAATAGAGATAGGCTGAGTGTCAGGAACCAAGTCAATACCAAAATCGATATCCTTGTCAGGTGCATTCCTGGCAGGTCTACAGGGAATACATCCGGAAAATCACGGACTACAGGGACAGAATCAACAGATGGAGTCTCACTACTAACATCCCTCACAAAAGCAAGATAAGATTCACACCCTTTCTCAACCATACGCTGAGCCTTTAAATAAGAAATCACTCTGCTAGGCACATGCTCTATAGACCCCCTCCACTCAACTCTCGGAACTCCGGGCATAGCTAAGGTAACGGTCTTAGCGTGACAATCAAGAATAGCATGACATGGGGATAACCAATCCATGCCCAGAATCACATCAAAATCAACCATACTGAGTAACATCAAGTCCACTCGGGTCTCCAGACCCCCAATAGATATAAGACACGACTGATACACACGGTCCACAATAATAGTATCGCCCACCGGAGTCGAAACATGAACAGACGTAACTAAAGACTCACGAGGCATATTCAGAAAATGAGAAAAATAGGATGAGACATAAGAGTACGTGGAACCAGGGTCAAATAAAGCCAAAGCATTACTGTGACAAACTGAAATAGTACACGTAATCACCGCATCTGACGCCATAGCATCAGACCTAGCCGGAAGTGCATAAATACGTGGCTGGCCTCCACTTGCTCTCCCTCTCCCTCTAAGGCAACTTCTAGCTACCTGACCACCTCCCCTAGCTGCCTGAGTAGGTGGTGAAGTGACTGGTGCTGAAGCCGAGGGCTGAACCCTCTGCTGAGCTGAACTACTAGGACGACAGGGACACTGCCTCCACTCATGTCTGAACTCTCCACACTCATAACAACTACCTGGAGCTGGAGATGAAAACTGACGAAAACCCCTGCCACCATGATAACCACCAGACGAACCATGCATAGAAGAACCCTGATAAGATGATGCTNCTGACAAAAACCCCTGCCACCATGATAACCACCAGACGAACCATGCATAGAAGACCCTGATAAGATGATGCTCAGGCGGAGCTATGAGCTGGAATGGCACTAAAAGATGAGCATCCCTGATGAGAATTGCGAGGACCCTGCCCTGAAGATACACCACTATAAGCTGGGCGAACTAGCTGTGGAGGTCTAAATGGACGACCTTTGCTGTGCTAAAACTGCCCTCTAGAAGGGGCACCACTGAAGCTACCTGATCCCCGAGGCCTCTTGACCTCCCTCTCCTCACGCTCCTGCCTACGAACCGACTCAATATCCCGAGCAATGTCAACTACCTGCTCAAATGTAGCTCCGGACACTCTCTCTCTGGTCATCAAGATCTGAAGCTGATAAGTAAGACCATCTACAAACCTCCAAATCCTTTCCTTATCAGTAGGGACAAACTCAGAAGCATGTCTAGCCAACTCGGAAAACCTTATCTCGTACTGAGTAACTGACAACTCTCCCTGGCGCAGCTGCTCAAACTGTCTGCGTTGCTCCTCTCTGTGTGGCTAAGGAACATACTTCTTAAAAAAGATCATGGATAACTGCTGCCATGTGAGTGGTGCTGAACCAACCGGCGTACGCCTCTCGAATGACTCCCACCAAGTGAAAGCAGCACTCGCAAACTGAAATGTTGCAAACGAGACCCCACTGGTCTCCAAAATACCCGCAGTACGTAGTATCCTTTGGCATTTATCCAGAAAACCTTGGGCATACTCACCCTCTATGCCACTGAAAGTCGGAGGCTTACGTCTACTGAACCTCTCAAGCCTACGTTGCTCATCCTCATGCATAGCAGGGACCACAAAATCCTGAACTAGGGCAACCGGCTGAGCTGAGGCTGCTCCCGATGCCTGAATACCCCATACAGCCTGCTTAGGTGTCCGGGCAGCTGGAGTCTGATTGCCTCCCCCGGCCTAAGTTGCAGTGGCAGTAGTGGACATAGAAACTGCCTGAGCTAAACTGGAACACACCGTCAATATCTAATCCAGGGTCTCTTGAAGACCCGGAATAACAATAGGCACTGTCGGTGCCTGAGCCTATCCCGCTGGAGCACCATCGGTGGGAAGCTGATCCTGAACGATAGAGGGATCCTGTGGTACTACCCCCGCTGCTGCCTGAGCTGGTCCCCTACCTCTACCACGGCCTCGACCCCTTGTGGGTCTAGCTGGTGTCTGGTCACCCTGATCGGTATTGCGTGTCCTCACCATCTGTGAGAGAATGAGACAACATAAGTTTAGATTTCAAAAATCAATAGATTGGCACGAAAGAGTTCAAGAAATTGAGATTTTTCCTAAGAGTTCTGCAGCCTCTCGAAAATAAGTACTGACGTCTCTGTACCGATCTTCAAGACTCTACTGAACCTGCTCATGACCGTTGAGTCCTATGTAACCTAGAGCTCTGATACCAACTTGTCACGACCCCAAATCCTAACAGGCCGTGATGGCGCCTATCGTGAAACTAGGCTAGCCAACCATCACATTACCACACATTTGTTCTATTATAAAAATTCACAGTTCAATAACAAACGGCAAACATAGCATAAAATGAATTCTTTAAGTCTTAGCGCCCCAATAATAGTCTAAACAACTCTAAGCAAAACCTCTCAAGACTGGAGTCAATATGGTCATGAGCATCTACGTAATAAAACTAACTCTACTAATGTCTTAAATAAAGTTTAGGAATGCAATGCTAAAACTAAATAAGGAAAGGAAATGGAGAAGCTGTGGACGCTGGACAACTACCTCGAAATCCCGTAAGCTGCTGATAACGAACTCGGACGACTACTGCTCTAAATCAATACCTGGATCTGCACATAGAGGTGCAAGGAGTAATGATGAGTACGCCAACTTAGTAGTAATGAAAATAAATCACAGTCTGAGAAATACAAAACACACAGCACAGATACACCAATTCACAAAAACAGTAAATCACCAAGTCACCATAAGTATTCATCAAATACATAAGTTCGAAAAACGTTTTCCAGAAATCCTTTGAAAACAAGTATAATATCAATATATCTCAGTAAAACTCTCAGTAAAAAGAAATCAGTTTGAAGAAAACGAAGTGAATCGTAGTCAAAAACTCAGTAAAATTTTCATAAATTTGCCCCTCGGGCCATAATAATTTCTCATAACAATCTCAGTATCATCCCATCAGGCAACCTCACAGTCACTCAATATTAGCCCATCAAGAAACCTTACAATCACTCAATATTAGCCCATCAGGCAACCTCACAATCACTCAGTATCAGCTCCGCGGGCAATCACTCATTAGGTACATGCGCTCACTGGGGGTGTGTACAGACTCCGGAGGGTCTCCTTCAGCCCAAGCGCTATAAACAAGCTAAATCATGGCAATCATCACTCAGGCACTCGGACTCTCTCATATCATCAATATCCTCACAATATGCTCTCGGCCTCACTCATATCATCAATATCCTAACAATATAGGCTCTCGGCCTCACTCAGTCAGACACTCTCAACATGCCACTCGGGCCATAATATACGGGGTTCTCGACCCAAAATAGTATTTCATTTCAAGAAATAATATCAATAAACTCCGAGTGTCAAAATAATTTATCAGGAAATACTGAGTGTAAAAGCATAATTTATAAGTGAGGAATATCAAGAAAATAGCCCCGAAGGTGTTAAACAAATTGGCACTAGGCCCCAAACATGGCTTACATCCCAAACATATCAAAACATAGTAATACTATAAAATATATGCTTTAAAAGCGGTTTCGCAACTCAATAGTTGCCTAAAAAGGAACATATTTTCAAATTTCCAATTCGTGCACACCCCACACTCGTCATCCAGTGTGTGCGTCACTCCAAAATCGTGAAAGGATGTAAAGTCCGGGGTTTCATACCCTCAGGACAGGATTTAAAGACATTACTTACCTCAAATTAGCCCGCAAACTATTCCGCAATACGCGTGCCTCTCGTATCAACCTCTGAGCGCTCCAAATCTACCAAGTTCAGATTTTTATCATCAAATTATGCTTAAGGAATGAATTCCAATTGAAAAATATCAGATTTAGCTCAAAAGCCGAAATTTGCTAAAACCCGACCCCCGGTCCCGCGTCTCGGAACTCAGAAAATTTTATACCAAAATGTTCTTCGTCATCTCACGAGTCCGTACATATAAAGAACACTAAAATCGGAGTTCGTTTGACCCCTTAAATCGACCCCTAAAGGTCTCATAATCTCAAGCCCTAACCCCCCTTTTTCTACTGATTTTCATGAATTAAACACTGAGATTATGTTCCTTAATCACCTATAATCGAGTTTTAAGGTCCAAAATACTTACCTCTATGATGAACACTGATTTCCTCACTTCAGGTTCGCCTCAAAAGCTTCTTCCCGTTCAAAAAATGGTGTAACAATAGGTTAGGGTCGCGGAGGGTCTTCACCAACTGACCTATGCGATCGCATATGATACCCCGCGATCGCACAGAGTCATTTACACCCCGCAACACACCTGCAAAACAACATTCTCTTTAAGTCCAAATGAGTCAGTTAATCACCCAAAATCAATCCCGAGCCCCTCGGGACCCCAACCAAATTTACCAACATATCATAAATGATCATTCAAACTTAGTTGCACTCTCAAAACACTAAAAATAACATCAAAACACCAAAATCACATCGGATTCAAGCCTAAGAACTTTCAAAGTTCTAAAATCCACCAACGATGCCGAAACTATCCAAAACAACTCCGATTGACATGAAATTTTGCAGACATATCCAAAATGACATTACGAACCTGTTTCAACTGATGGAATTCCATTCCGACCTCGATAGCCTATTTTCCACTGCCGACCGGTAATCTCCAAAAACTAACTTTCGCCAATTCTAGCCTAATTCTACACCGGACATCACAAAAATATTTCGAACACACTCCTAAGTCTCAAATCACCTAACGAAGCTATACGAACCATAAAATCTGCATTCCGAGGTCGTTTACCAATAAGTCAACTCTCAGTTGACTTTTCCAACTTTAAAGTTATTTTTAGAGACTAAATGACTAAACTCTCACTACAACCATTTCGATTTCAAGTCTACCAACTCTAACACATAAATAACAGTATAACCAACCTATAACAAGTCAATAACAGTAATTATAATGCAGGTTCTACGTAATAACATACCGGGTCGTTACAAGATGCTTACTGGGTACAAGTTGATTTACGTACTCACGCTACACTTCTGCATTAAATGTGCAGGTACTGAGGCGTGTACATTAAGTGGACATCTTGGCGATTGAAGCTGCTACTGAGGGGACTTTATGGTGAATTTCATTCTACGCTACGATTCACAGCACACAGAATCTATTCAGTTATTATATCCTGTCTATTTTTTAATTCCAAACAGATGTTGTGGTAGTATTGTATTGTTCTAGTAGTTGCTCATGCTCTTGTGACATCAGGTTTTGGGGGTCCCTAGTGGTTGTTCGTTATTTTATTTCACTTTATTATCATCACTTCACGTTATGACTATTTATATTTGGAACTTTGGTACTAAAAATCACAGGTTTCTATGAGTGCTAGATTTTATTCTATTTGATTAATGATATTCGTAATTTTATAAATTTAAAATGGATAGTTAAGTGGAGGTTCACGTATTGGCTCGCCTAGCAGCAAATTGGGCCCCATCACGACCTATTATGGGATTTAGGTCGTGACAGCTTGGTATCAAAGCGTCAGGTTCACTTGGGTCTCACGAGTCAAGATCAAGTCTAGTAGAGTCTTGCAGATTGGTACGGAGATGTATGTACTTATCTTCGAGAGGCTACATGGTTGTTAGGAGAACTTCTCTTCTTTATTCCTCGTCGTGCGGTTTGATTTCATTGAAACTTATGTCTTCATTTCTTTCCTTCTCATTCTTATATTATAGTGAGTGCTTGTTATTAATTAGGAATCAAGGAGTTGTAGTGGTGCTACAGATGTGGTGCGGGATGTTTTTCCCTACGTATTCGGACGGACTATTATCGTCGCGTTGTGGAGGGATGTCTTGTCGTTTCAGCCTAGTGTTAGAGTTGCCTATGGTTTCGAGGCTATGCAGAGTGTATTATGATATTCATGCTTTGTTATCGCGCAGTGCTGGTGTAAATGGTAGGGTGCCTAAATAAGTGTCGCGAAAGTGAATAACTCGAGAGGAGGATTATTTGGTTCAGGGCTTAGAGATTCGATATTCAATTCTAGCGGAGGAGAGGCGATTGGACTATGGGTGTTCAATCTTTGATTGACAGAGTATCGAGATTTGACATTTCCAACATGGTGGAATTCTCAATTGTCATGTGGTGTCTTCGTCCTTATTAGAACGCATTAAGGCTCATTGGTGTTATGGTATCCTTTGAATTGCCTTCGGGGCAGGGTGTTGTCGAATGGTGCCTAAGCAGCGGTTATCGAAGAGGGCAATGCATGGTGGCTTCAGAGTCGATCAGTGTTTCTAAGGTTGATGGATTGAGAGAGATGATCTTTATGGAGGCTCAGAGTTGGTGGCAATTTATCTGTTAGAGTGCTACAAAGATGGACTATGATTGGAGGCAGTATATTGGCAGGAATGGATGTGAAAGGACATGGTGGGAGGTGTCTCGCGGTGGTTGAATTGCTAGCAGGTTAGTGGTTGCATGATTTTGGTGAAGTTCCTACGAAGAGATCTACTTTCTAACCAGCAAGAGGCATGTACTATGATGTGAGTGTGGATTGAAGAATATGGTACGACTGTTAGGAGGTTGAATATGCAATTGTGGTTGATAATTCGGAATGTTTTATGAAATGTTTAACAAGAACTTGCGAGAAATTTGGCGGAGTAACAGTGCAAGATCATGGTAACTGAGAAGGAGGAGTCATAATGGGTTCTAGATTTATGTGATTGCAACTTAAAGCAAAGTGAGGGAGCCACCGTCAACGATTAGGTTACGTGGTTGTATGCCTTTATAGTATAAGGTTATGAGTACATTAGTAGATTAGTTATAACTAAGGAAGGAAAACAACAAGGATAATTCGGGCAAAGGACTTGATGAATATGTGATACAATTCACCTTATCGATTCATTTGCAAATTTTGGGATGACTCAGAGTTTATGCTTCCTGTGGATGAGATGTACAAGGAAAAGAATTCATCCGATTGCTTCTTTAAGAGTGTTCATGTGCTAACATAGCACTAGAGTTTGGTTATATTTGGTAACATGTCAGAGTGGGTGACTCTCAATAATAGTTCTACTGGGTTCAAGAATTAATGTGTGGTGTCTAAGGATTTTGGGTTCATTGTGTGGATGAGCATTGGGTTTGCAGCAGAGTGTGAATGATATTTGGGAAATTTCTATGTTATCATCGGGGCTGTGGTGTAGTGTTGGAGAAATGGGAGGAACAACTTCGGATTCGTAGGAGGACTTTCAGAACGGGTGTATCAGTTGGAGATATTATTGAGTGCATGATGAGGGTATGAGATGGGTGATGGGTGATGGGTATTGAGACGATGTGGTCTTGGGATTTGGGCCACTCGGGTTGTGTGTTTGAATAGAAGTATTGTTTCAAAGGCAAGTCAAGAGTAAATTGGAAGAAGTTGAATCAGTAAGTAATGATTCGAATCAGCATGGTTGTGGAAATTATCAGTTCCTTCGGGTGGTAAGTCTATACAAGTGATTTTTGGCGATACGTGTGGGCTTGGAAACCACCGTAATTTGATTGATTTGGAGGTATTTGATTATGATGGCCTTGTTATGTGTAAATGGATCTCGAAAGAGTAATGGAGGTTTAGACCACGACTTGAGGTTTACAATTTCTAGGGTTATGGGAATTCAGTTGCATGTTGCAATTGCTCTTCTGAGATGAGTTGAGTGAAAGGTTTCTAGCCGATGAAGTGATTACTCTACTGGTGGTTTATAGGTTATGATGAAATTCTTGTACTCTCGCGTAGTAGAATGATAGGTGCAGTGAGTGGTATGGAAATTGAAAGTTGAGGATCAAGGTTGCGGTTCGATTTTGATATGAATGTCACGAGCTCGGAGGAGCAGGGGAGGATTTCAAATGTTTAGAGTATGCTGTCACTATTTTCTGGCAGCCTGAGGATGGTTTGTTTGTGGAAGAAGTGTTGGGTATTGAAATGTGGATGCTTGACTAGCACTATAGAAATAACATGGGCGATGGGCATTGATGTTTGGATTTTACTATCTGGTGCGGAAAGTTGTGGGAGTATATCCCACAAAAAGATCGTATAAGTGTGATATGTTAGTCATTTGATTGTTTGGGATTGAAATCAAGTATGAAGATCCTATTGCTATCGTCAATGAGAGAGTTTTTGCTTGAGAGGCACTCTATTCCTCTAGTTATGGACTGTGGAAATTTGTTCCGGATTGGACGGCTACTTGTATGTGTCATGAATAGGGTCAGTGTGGATCTTTAAAAGGTTATTGGCACAATATGGGATGATCAGAAATCGACTTGAGGTCTGCTGGTAGATCTAATGTGAATGTCTGCTCTACATTAGGTCGGATGTGTTCATTCAGCATAACATTGCTTATGGAGGAGTTTTCGGGCGTTGGATATTATTCATATCGACAACTATTTTATTTGACACTTTATTATGCTATGTGGGTTGTGATACGACTTGATTATTCGCACATTGTTATGTTTCCAAGTAGTTTGTGGTGTTATATGAGCAAGATGGAATTCGAGATGTTGGTCGTTTATTTCACCTTAGTCGTGCTTATTTTTTGTAGCGCATGGCGCTATCCGTATCCCCAAGGTAGTATTTATGCACTTGGCATGCTTGTGATCTATATTCAGGTATTTCATGGGTATGACATTATAGCTTGATGAGTATTTCCTTATTGATTGTTATGTGTGGATCGGGTTTCACGCCTCCACGGGTATCATGTTTGGATTGGGTTGCATGCCACAATAGTATCATGTGTGGATCGGGTGGCACGCCGCCACATGTATCATGTTTGGATTGGGTTGGACATCACAACGGTATCATGTATGAATCGGGTTGCACGCCGAAACAGTGAGATTTTGAGTATGATTCCTTATACTTATTTTGTGTGCCTTGTTCCTCATCTCTGAGATAGGTTCATAACATTTTTTGGTCATTTTATTCATCATGCGGGCTGGATAGTTCTTTACCCGAGTTTGTTTTTCCTAAATTGGTCATATTCGAGTTGTGGCTTGTGGATGTATTGATGTCGTTGTATGGATTTTAGGTGGTTTTCTATGTGGCTTGTTGGTCGAGCGGCTTGCACCGGGTACGATGAGGTTGTCAGACCTGAAATTAGTGCAATCGGATTTATATAAGGTACATTAGAGGGGACATGCCTCTATTCAGTTCAGAATGAGGCAAAGGTTCATGTGAGCGAAGGAATTCTATGAATTATTGATTTGGAAGGTAGTTATGAGTTTCTACAAATCTCTTTCATCATTGCAATATTGCGAGAGTCAGAATTGACTTATATGTGTTATGATATATACTACGACATCAAATTTGTGGATTTACAGCTATTGAGGTTGGAGGATGTTGTATTGGGCATACGAATTATGGGGTGTAATGTGTGATTACAGCATGGGTGGATGGTCATGTTTTGGGGTGCAGCGTGTTGAGATTGATATGGTGTTCGTATGTTAGAATCAGGTCTCGTAGAGAATTCCAAATGTTGGAATTTGGTTCTATGGCTTGTGGGCTAAGGTAGCAGGAAGGTTCTTTAGTTGGGCTCGAGCTAATATGCTTACATGTGTTGTGGTGACACGGTAGGTGGACGAGGTGTTAATCAACGATTTTGGGCAACTACAGAACGATTCTTGGCTCGCTCGAGGACTAATGTATGTTTAAGTGAGAGATAATGTAACGACCCAGCCGGTCATTTCGATCTCTAGCACATCGTTCGGTTGATTGAGGCCTAGAGTAGATTCACTTCATGTTCTATGACTTGTACGCATAGTCGGAATTGAATTTTGGGAAGTATATAGTTGATTCGGAAGGAAAATTCTCAATTCGAAAGTTTTAAGTTGGAGGAGTTAACCAAGGTTTGACTTTTGAAAAACCGACCTCGGAATCGGTATTTAAATGTTCCAATAGGTTCGTTTGATGAATTTGGACTTGGGCGTATGTTCGGGTTGAGTATCGGATAGTTCGGGAGCGTTTCAGTGCTCAATGTGAAAAGTTGGCATTTTGAAGGTTTTAGAATTTCCTAAGTTTGATTTGAAGTGGACTTTGATGTTATTGATGTTTGTTTTTCATTTCGAGCCTTGGAATAGGTTCGTATCATGATTTGTGACTTTTACATAAAGTTTGGCGTCATTCCAGAATGTTTAAGTATGATTCGAACGCGTTCGTCGAAGTTTGAATATTTTAAAGTTGAAAGAAGGACGTTGATCGTCAATTCATGATTGATGTTATTCATGATTTTTAGAGCCTTTGGATAAGTTTGGATAAGGTATTGGGACTTGTTGGTGTGATTGGACGGGGTCCCGAGGGCCTCGGGTGTAATTCGAGGTGGCTTCAGACCAAGTTTAGGTGTTTTGATGCTGCTGGTTGCTGGTGTCGTGCTTCGCGATCGCGAGTGGACTTACACGATTCCGAATAAGGATTTGTTGATTGATTGGAGGTATTAATCGCAAACTCGATGAAGGGGTCGTGAACGTGGAGAAGGTGCTAAGTATCCCTTCGCGACAGGGAGTCGCAAACACGTAGAAGGATGGGCAGTTGGGGGACCTGGAGCCATTAAGCCTTCGCGAACGCGGCATGCTTACCACGAACCAAAAGCAGTAGGATATGAAGGCTTCGCGAACGCGACCTGGTGGTCGCGAATGCGTAGAGTAATTTTGGGCAGCAATATTTTTGGCCTCTGCGTTCGCGATGGGGCTTCCACAATCGCGAAGAGGAAAAGCCTAGGCAGACTTTAATTTATTTCGAGATTTGGCTCATTTCTTCCACTTCACACATGGTTTGAGAGATATTTGGAGCTCTTCAAGTGGATATTTTCACCATCTATGGCAGGGTAAGTAATCCCACATATTAAGTAAATTACATGGATTCTACAAGGATTTAAGCATGGAAATTGGTAGAAATTGTGAGATTTTGAAAGAAAACCTACAATTTAGTATTTTTGGATTTTAACCACGAAATTTGACATGGAATTTGGAATAAAGTATATATTTGAGTTTGTGGTTTATGGGTAGTAATTATCTTTGAAAATTGTCAGAATCCGGGCACGTGTGCCCGAGGGTTGACTTTGTTGACTTTTCGAGCGGAGTTGAAAATTGTTATAATTTGTTAAATTATGAGTATTGGAGTATATTTTTTTATTGGTTTTTACGTTTTTTGACTAGTTTTGGATTGATGGGCATCTTTTTGAGGTGCTAGAGAACGCGAGGTAAGTCTCATGTCTAACCTTTTGAGAGGTTATGTGCTACGTGTTGTGGGAGCTACACACGTATGAGGTGACGAGTATCCGTGTATATTCTAGAATTCCTGATTATGCCCGGGTAGACTTAGACTCACGCAATGCTTTAATTGTACTATTTGAGTTATTCTTGCCTATTTAAATGCTTTAATTTACATTTAGCATGAGACTAGACTCACGTAGAGTATCAGACTTGCTATTTTGAATACTTGACGAGCTACTTGATTAGACGCAGAAATTATACTTTTCTTTATGAATTTCTTCCGCGTTGTGCGTATTCATTTGATAGTTTTTCTTGAATTTCAAAACTCACACGTATATTTGTGAGTGGAGTCAGTGATCCCTCAAAGTTTCGTATTCTAATGGGATCGGACTGAACGCCTCAACAATATTCTTATGGGATCGGGTCATTCGCCTCGACAGTATCATGTGTCATACTCTTATGGGATTAGGTCGTTCGCCTCGGCAGAGTAACATATTCTTATGGATCAGGTTTTTCGCCTCGCCACTATCATGCCTCATATTCTTATCGAATCGAGTCGTTTGCCTCGGTATGATTTGTATCACACTCTTATGGGATCGGGTCGTTTCCCTTGGAAGTTCTATGAAACGCTCTTGTGGGATCGGGTCGCTCGCCTCGGAAAAATTGTGTGAAATAATTGATAAGGAGTCCATGTACTCATGAGTTTCCTGACTTGAGATATGATCGTTGATTTGGTATTGACCATTACGTATTCCATTTGATGAGGTATCCGATAATTGAGGAATTTGTGTTCACTGTTTAGTTATAGACCGTATTATTTGCCTATATATGTTCCCATTGTTTAGTTACCTTGTTTCATACGTGTCTACCTTAGTACATCTGATTTATTGGACCACTAGTGAGTATTAATGTCGACCCCTCGTCACTATCTCTTCAGGGTTAGGCTAGTTACTTACTGGGTATGCATTGATTTACGTACTCACGCTACACTTCTACACTAAATGTGCAGGTACTAAGGCATGTACATTAGGTGGTCATCTTGGCACATTGGCGCAACTGCCGAGCGGACTTTATGGTGAGCTGCATTCTACTCTACGATTCGCAGCACACAGAGTCTCCATCTTATTCAGTTATTATATCCTGTCTATTATTTTTTCAGACAGATGTTGTGGTAGTGTTTTATAATTTTAGTAGATGTTCACAAACTGGGTTTGGGGGGTTCCTAGTGGATGTTCATTATTTTATTTCACGTTATTATTATCACTTCATTTTATGATTTATTTATATTCGGAACTTTGGATGTGTGCTAGATTTTATTCTATTTGTTTAATGAAATTCCTGATTTTATAAATTTAAAATGGATAGTTAAGTGGAGGTTCGCGCATTGGCTCATTTAGCATCATAGTTGGGCACTATCACGACTTATTATGCGATTTGGGTCGTGACACTCAATCCAAATCGAGTATCCAAATATAATACATATGCGTGTGCCCAAGAATTAATATATAAAAGATGCATAAGAACTTAATAATAATCACGCGGATATGCGATCATGGAATTTATATATGACAACGGATGATTCAAGCAATTTAACATATCAAGAACAAGTTCGCATGCCTTAATAAATTATCGTAAACCTAGTCATGATCTCTAATATGAATAAGAGAGCGAACGTAGTCTTACAAGCCAAACAAATCATGAATCAAGATGAGCACATAATCAGAAAAAGACATAAAGTATCTCAATTTTACCTCGAACATGATATAAATTTGGTACGTTCATATATGCTCGCCACCTCACATATACACCCACCCTAATACCTTAAACACATAGCAATCATGTCAAATTCTAGAGGTTTCCCTCTTAATAAGGTTCGCCAACAAACTTACCTCTTCCCGGGCTAGCTTTCAACCACAAAACCACGTTAAAACCTCACTTTGGCCCTCCAATAATGCAAATCCAAGCCAAACATCATCCAATGAAGCCAAATAATGCTATAGAAAGCGTACAATCTATAAAGCTTCAATCTGTGATGATTTGACAAAATGTCAACAAAAGTCAACTCGGGCTCGAGTGCATGAAATTCGAACCAATACCAAAATCTGATGATCCATAAGCCGTTGAATCCAAATATATAATTAGTTTCCAAATTGGGGTCCAAATCGATGGTCAAAACCCCAAAAGTATTCTCTCTTAAAGTGTAGACATAAACCCCAAATTTTCATACAAAATTCTATATTTTTGGCGTAAAAATCAATGTAGATTCTTGAAATATAATAACAAATGGATAGAAATCACTTATTAACTTGTCGCGTTTGAAATGTTTTATGAAAACTCGCACATTTACAATTCTAGGGTCATAATATGAAAGAATAGGTAAAAGTATTGAAATGACAATTTAAATAATCTACCCAGAGGTACCCTTCGCGTTCGCGAAGCACAAATGTTGTTGCCCCCAAAAATACTCTAGACGATCGCGTATGAGCCTCGCGATCACAAAATCCAACAACCAAACAAACCGCGAACGCAAGCTCCATACCGTGAATATGAAACCCAACAAGCTTCTGATCCTAGTTCGTCTCAATGCGAACGCAATCACTGATACGCAAATGTGATTGCCTTTCCTCCAATATTCACGAACGTGATTCTTTCCATACTAACATGAAGCATAAAGCTTTAGTTTCCAAACACAATTCATGAACGTGAGCCTATAACCGCGAATGCGAAAAACAATGAGATCAGCTCCCAAATCCTTCTTCGCAATAACTAACCTAGCTCCAAAATCGCGAAGCACTGTAGAACACCAACAACACAACTACTCCAAGCTCGGCCAAAATGGTCTAAAACCATGTCGGAACACACTCGAGCCCCTAGGGACCCGTCCAATCATACCAACAAGTCAAAATACATTATCCAAAGGCTCAAAATACTGCAAAAAATATCAAAACCACGAATCGAAAATCAAAATCATTCTCTTAATTTCAAACATTCTAACTTAATTGAACTCGTCCGAATCACACTTAGACATTCTGGATCACAGTAAAACTTTGCACAGTAGTTCCAATCAACTAAATGAACCTATAAAAGATCTCAAAACCACAATCCGAGTCTAATAACATCAAAGTCAACTTCCGGCCAAACTTATGAATTCTCTAATTTTTCAAATTTTCAACTTTCAACAAATAGAGCCAAAACCTTCTAGGAACATCTAAATTCAAATTCGAGCATATTCCCAAGTCTAGTATCACCACACAAATGTATTGAAACCATCAATTATGATTTCAAGGTCATTTACTCAAAAGTCAAACGCTGATCAATTCTTCCAACTTAGGGCTTCCCAATTGAGAGTCATTTTACCAAAACAATCATGAACCTTGTGAACATAAAAATCAAACATTTATGCAAGTCATAATTTATCATATGAAGCTATTTAAGGTCTCAAACCTCCGAACGAAATGCTAAACCTCAAAACGACTGGTCGGGATATTATATTCTCTCCCACTTAAACATACGTTCGTCCTCGAACATGCCAAGACTCATTCAAAAGTTGTCAAATAACTGCATAAGCTCGTCATAGACACACCCATGAGCAATATCCTGCCACCTCAATCCATATAAGTCTATTAAAAAAATTCCACTGAATATTCTTCCTTCAACCTTAGCTTACAATCCTTAGACCCAAGTTCTAACATGCAAAACTCCCTCTGAGATTGGATTCTTTCATACATACGTTGTATGAACTGAGTTGTATCAACCAAAAAATGTAATTCCAAGATATAACCACACGATGTACCCCAAAGCTCATGTACTCTTAAAAATATCTTCTAACCACAATAGTTTCTCATTAACAAATCTGGTACTGATAATATACCGTATATCAAATAGAACCTTATTCCGCAACACTATTAATAAATAAAGAAGCATGTAGAAACTCATAACCACCCCAAATCAACAAGTCATGGAGTTATCTCGACCGACAAGAACCACTACCAAATTTTGGGGTGACTAATGACTTCTTCTTCCAAACACACCTTATCCAAATCCAACTGCACTAATTCTAGGTCCAATAACACCGTCTCAACCAACACAAACTACCTGACAGATATGCCACACCAAATGCCAACGTAGAATTGCATACGATGCAATTCATGCACCAACCAAGCAACAACACAAATGTAGCCAATAACGTAAAGAGAACCAAATGAGAGAGTTGTCTAACAAGCTCGACATATACATCACAAAGGCATAGTACTATGAATCTATCCCACAAGGAAGCAACAAAATGGATGGAGTAGGCACTGGGAATCGTATCCAAAGATAACGCCATCGTGGCATGCAACCCGTACAACCATCATACCGCTCCACATGAGAATACTCATTGACTCAAAATCCTCATGCTCACCAAATGTAGCTGCATCAATGACGGGCGCAAAGCACAACACAAAGTTGATGCTCGCTAGCCAAAGATAGTATAATATGATTATCGTGTCCACAGGGATTGGATTCAAATATGCTCTAGTAATTCCTGGTTTAACTGCTATTCAGGATGATCAAAACTTTATTTGTAATGATTATGAACTACGATTAAATACTAAAGTAAATCAATTGACAATTGATTGCAAAGAACTAGAGATTAGTAGAGTTGGTTTCTTATCAATGTGAGAAATAAGGGTTTTGACATGATAGGCGCAAGCTTGTTATTTTGGATATCATACTGTTATATTTCACTCTTGAGGTTCTACCGATTCTCACGAATTCAATAGGTGATTAGCTTACACTTTCGATTCATATCTCTCTCTCGATTAAATCTAAATCTTTCAAATAAACTAATGTAAGGTGTGGTGAAACTTGTAAGTATCTATTGGTAGGACTAATCTAAGAGAAACTTCTCACTAATTTTTCTCAATCTTAATTTAAACGGTAACTCAAAAAGCTCTCTTGATTACGTCAAATAATCATCAAAATAAACTAAGGCATACACTACAATGATATTCAATAATATGTTCTTTTTTCGAATAAACACTATAAAGAATAAAATCACAACTTAAATTCAGGCAATTAAACAGTAATCAAATCCATAAACAATAACCAAGTCACTAAATCATGTCAAACCCTAAGGTAAACTACTCCATAATTATGGAGAAAGTCATCACAAATATAATTAAAAAGTGAGAAAGCATCAATCTAAAATAACAATACAGACTCTCGTATTGAATTGATAGAATATAATGAAATCCAGTGTCTTGTAGCCTCCAATGCTTCCAAGGTCCCCAGGTAATGCCTTTTTAGTGTATTTATACCATGTGGAATTGACCTGGATGAAACAACCCTTTCCAACCCAAAACAAAAAAAAATACTCTGAGAATTTTGAACATGTGCGTCGCCGCATGCGGGGCGTTAGTAGGGAAGTTTAGAGAGCGGAATCTGACAGGCAGCAGTGCGGTGCGACAATACATGTTTTACAGAGTAACATTGTTTCTTTGATTTTTGATATCCAAACGCGGTCCTCGACCCCCGAATGCGATCCTTTTAATTTCTTGGACTTTTACTCGAACTTCAAAGCTCCAAATTGTTCAATTTCCCCACCTGTCTTTCCAAGTTTCGAATGGTCATGCCCTGTTCTCTGATAGCTGCGCCATGGGTTTCAAGCCTCTCATAAGATCTTCCATGCTAGACTTATTTGAATGTGGAGGATGATATTTTTGCCTCCACTGATTTTAAAAACTTGGAGCTCCATGTCAATGGGGTCTGGAGGTATTTTGCTGCAATGCGTTTGCACTGCCCCTGGTGAACTCCAAGAAAAACCTGGGTGCCTCTGGCCATGGAGTTAAAATTGTTGCCACTTTGGTAGTTGCCTCTGTCAAAGCTCCCAAAGTATTTACTACTTCAGCTGAAGATTGACACTCAAGTGTAGGGTGTCCTAGTCCATAAAAGTCACATGCTGCTTGCAGCTCCCTTTGTACATTGGTCAATGTTAACTTTCTTATCTCTTTGGTCATGGTGTCTAGCTGGGCTTGCACTGATGTGTTAGATTCTACCTGGTGCATCCCAGCTGATTTTCTTCTATGGTTATCATCTGCAGGCCATTGATTTGCATCTTTAGATAATTCATTCAGAATTGCAACAATCTCCTCGGGAGTTTTCTTCGTAAGAGGCCATTCAACTGCGTTGTTTAGCATCCTCCCGCCAGAGGGTGTCAGACCATCCCAGAAATCTTGGAGTTCCATCCACAAGTCTACTCCATGATGCTGACATCTTCTCACAATATCCTTAAATATTTCCCATGCTTCAAACAACATTTCTGTCTCTTTCTGCTCGAAGTGTTGGATCTCTCTTCGAATTTTCCCTATTTTTGCAGCTGCAAAATATTTTTCAAGGAACCTCCTTGTCATGTCTTCCCAAGTTCGAATTGACCCAGTCGACAAACTCCGCAACCAGTGCTTAGCATCTTCCCTAAGTGAAAAAGGAAATGTCATTAAGTAGATAACATCTTTTGATACTTCGTTGTGCTGGAAGGTATTCATAATATCATCAAAATCCATCAAATGAGTATTTGGATCTTTATTGGGTTTTCCACGAAAGACACAATTATTCTGAATGGTCTAAAGTAGCCCTTGCTTGATCTCAAAACTATTTGTTGCGATCGGAGGGGGTCGCACACTAGATACTCCTTGGTTATAGACTGGCCTGGTGTAGTCTCCTAGTGATCGTCCAAGCCTGGCCATATTATTTTCAAATTCGTCTTCAACCAAAGGTCGGTTCAGGTTGAATCTTCGTCCTCCATTCTCGTCAACCGTTTCATCAACTACTTTAGCAGCTGCCCGTGCAACTACTTCATGTTGAGCTGCTTCCCGTGCAGCCAAGTCAACTATCCCCTCACCGTTCTTAGCCATGTTCTCTTATGTTGAGGATTGCCCCAGGAATTTCCTGTGAGTTTTTTTCTCTTTTATCAGTGAAAAGAGTATTAAGGGGACAAGAAAACATTACAACCCACGAATTCAAACAAACTTTCATATTGAATGATTCAGAGGAAGTAGTCAAAGTCTATGTTGTTTCCTTGATGTCTTCTCTCCAAATGTTACTCCAAAATCCCGGGTACCTAGTTTGGGATGAGCTTAGGCTTCATATAGGTCAAGGGGATTGCCCATAATTTCCAAAAATAGGTCTGATTAATATTTCCCGGAGACGTACGTGCGCAGTGGCGCACCTGGAAGCTTGGGCGCGCATGCGGTCATGCATCTATGGCAGTGTCCAGTAAAAATACCATAACTTTGTGTAGGAGAGTCAAAACGACGAGCCATTTGAACTGTTGGAAACTAGACTCAAAGATCTACATTTTCCCATAATAATGCTAAAAATCCTTGTAGATTGAGAGATATTATCTGTTGAAGTTGGATCATATGTTTCTAGAGAGAAACTTTAGCTCCAACCTCTAAATCCTACTATCCATTGCTTGAATCTTCATTCCTTGTCCCCATTGGACTTCTAAAGCATCGTATTCAATCATCAAAAACTCTCCTTCACTATATTTTGTATATTCTTAGACCTTTTCACTTTTTTCTTCTCACATATACACTTAGAACTTGCATGCACATCAACTAAACATAAATGTGAGTTTTTACAGATTAACATTGTTTCTTCGATTTTTGATATCCATACGCGGTCCTTGACCCACGAAAGTTTAATTTCTTGTACTTTTACTCTGACTTCGGAGCTCCAAATTGTTTGATTAGACTCCTGATCATCTTTTTAACTCAACATCACTTCCTACAAGTCATAAACACCTAATAAGTGCAATACACTAGAATTTAAGCTCAAACACAAGTAAAGTACAATAATTGGAGTGCAAACTACAACTAAAACACGTGATTCTTGCCTACCATAAATCAACAATAAGCGCATACCTTGATTAAACATAACCACGGGAAGACAAGTAACATAGAGCTCTACATAAAGGCAAGCACAAATACAGTGCAATTAACAAATCAGCATCTCAAGGCATAAGAGAGTAACACATAAAATAGATTAGGACAAGAATAACATCCATTCATCCCGATGACACACCCATTGAAAATGATGCATTGAGTAAGCAAATCTGATCTAGTATATAATAATCATTCTTATAGGGCCTACCAATAGGCCCCCAAACCTATTCAGATCATCCCAAAGAAGGTAGATAACATCCAAAATCTATTGTGACCTTATCAATGACACAAACAATCAGTTGTCTAGCCATTAATACTCTTTCACATTCTGCAACCAACGAAATAATATGCCTCCATAAATATCAAATATCTAAACCTCAAAAATGCAAAAAAGCTCATACATGATCTCTATCTCCCCCATTTAAATATATGGTATGTTATGCATAAATAATCACCTCATGGGAAGCACACCTATAAATCTTTCGCGTCAAAAAGAAATTTTTTGAACATCAATGGTTACCAACCACACGGTCTTTGTAGTACTAGCCCAACATCCGCAAATCAAAAAACAATGCGCCTTTATTAACACACACTCTACTCAAGCGATACAAGATAGTGTTAGCATTCTCTTAAATATCTAAAATGCCTCATGTTGTCTAGAAATCATGACATTCCTTTCAAAACTAAATCGCATCCTTGTCTATTCAATCTCAATTCCACACGGCTCATCGCATCTATCATACCACAACACAAAAATACGAGAATCCTGTTATCAACTCTGAATCAAGAATAGGATACACACTCCATCGACCAGAAATCTTCCATTTAATGCAGTTCGGAAAAAAATCACAACACACAACAACCAACCATACTCGTAGAAGACATCAACCTCAACTCGTGATCAAATCATACAACTCTTCGGAATCGATATGCATCTAACCTAGCCGTCAAATCAATCAAGTCACATAGATTGCCAAAAACATTTGTAATGCCCTATTATACCAAAGGAACAGATCATATCTATTACCATGTTGATCCAAGCCACCGCTAAGCAGATCCAACTTTTCAAATTACTCATGGGCCGCCTTCATGGCAACACTTCTCTTTCCAAGTATGCTATGGACCTCAATCAACTCATCCAAGTGATCCTAACATGAAATATCATCGTCTTAAGACTCATAATCCACTTTATTCCCTCTTATACACCCAAGAGTACCTCAAAGAGGTACATGATCTAAAGAGAACTTCTATGAATCTGAAGTTGTTCCTTCCACCTCTCAAATATTGCCTCACAGAATCAATAATATTACTAAAACACCCAAGTCACTTCTATAATCCAACGTCAATCTCAACTCCTTAGCCACACGATGAATCCAAACATCTTTAGGTACCACATCTTGAATCTTGAACCCACTAGAACCATCCTCGACATTCACCCATTTCGAACCATTCCTGAATACATGGCCAATCATGCTGAAAGACTAGTGCTCTGACTGCACATGAATACTCCAAAAAACAACCAAGCAAATCATTTCCCTTTATACTATATCTACTAAGGACTATCTAACCTGAGCCATTCCACAACCTACATATAGAATCAGGTGAAATATAACACGCCTCTAGAAAATTCCTTTCCCCGATCAATCTCGAAGTCATCGTCCTCAAGCCATAACTAATCCACAAGTGCAACAAAGTCCAAGACTACAACAACACATGACCATGTGATCTTATCGATGGTAGGCTCCTTCACTTAACTTTAAGCCACAATCACATAACCTAAGAACTCACAATGATTGTTCCTTCTTAGTTACCAAGACCTCACACTGTTACTCAACTAAATTTCTCATAAGCTCATGTTGTATGAACCGTAACACATCCCAAATTATCATCCAAATGCATACTCAACCTCGTGACAGTCGTGCCATATATCTCAAGCGATCCAGCCTCAAATCATAGTACATATATCCCATTGGATAGAAGGTAAAACTCTTCATAGCAACTTTATAAGAAATCGTACAACATCTAACCTTCTCACAGAAGATAGCAGATAGCCTACTTGTGTGGCCCCAAATATTTTTTTGACCTTGCCATGAGCACCACTACTAAGTAATCAGTTGCTTTTCTCGAATACATACTCATACACATGCCGCAAGAATCTATTTCATTTTAGTAATGAACTAACCGAAAAACCCATGAAACATCCAAAACTCAAGACTGTATAGTGCACCAAGATGATAATCAATCATTCACATTTTCTTTGTAGCTATAAAAAATCCTTCTTGTCAAATTCAAACCCTCCAAAATGTAACTAGTCGTCACCAAAATAAAATGCACAGACTTAGTAATCTCTCCACAATGACCCAAATCACATCAACCTTTGTCAAAGCCTATGGTTACCCTACTGCAAGGTCCATAACGATACGCCCCACTTCCTCGCAGGTATAACCACCTTCAAAATTTGCCATTCGGCCTCTGATGCTCATTCTTGACCTGCTGACAATCAAACACCACGAGACATGATTAATAATGTCCTTCTTCATCCCCCCCTCCACCCATAATGCTGGCTCAAATCACGATACATCTCTATATCATCTGTATGAACAAAATACCACAAATTACGAACCTCCTAAGGATCATCCCTTTTGAACCATCAACACTAGAAACCCAAATCCGACGTTGAAGTCGAAATACACCGTTACACTAAGGACGATCTCCTTTGGAAACCCCCCTCCCCACATACCATGTCCCTAAGGACAAGAAAATATAGTTCATCAAGATGCCCAATCTAACAATTCTACAAACAAAGGCCGAAACTTTCATAGCCCAAATACCACTCCTCCGCCAGAACAAATGCCATACTCCAAATCATGAATAAAATAGTTCTCCTCATGGGACTTCAGCTGCCATGACGCGTAAGCAGTCATTCTACCACTTTGCACTAATACGGAACCTAAACCAATACGTGAATCATTATAATATATTGTGTGAGGCCCCGAACCCATGGACAACACCAACACTGGGGCGACTATCGATGAAAACCCCTCTGTAAAGCGATAATAGCAGTTAGCCCTCAACATAATGGGAAAATATCTAACACCACAGGTGCAACATCACCACAAATCGGGGGATCTTAATTGATATCGAGTGGTCAACATCATGTACAAATAAGTAGGAGGAACTAGAGATATAGGCTTCAAGTTGAGATAAAGTCGCACGATAAGGAATCAAGAAAGGAAAATTTTCTAACATCTTGTAGCATCTTAGAGATAAGTACAAACATCTCTGTACCAATCCAGTTGACTACTAGACCTGCACGTGACCCTTAGAACCTAGAACTCTAATACCAATTTGTCACGACCCAAAATCCAACCTCAGGACGTGATGGTGCCTAACTATACTTGCTAGGCAAGCCAACACACTATCAACAGAATATAATCTAGATTCCTTTATTTAATAGAGTCATATCATAAATAAAGACATGAATGATCTCCAAATAGTATAATATCTGATACAATCATAACATGGTCTGAACACGACCATAACAGTACAACCCCCAAGAACTAGGTAACACAAGTACACGAGCAACTGATGGCTAAGAACAAGTTTAAATACACAATAAAAACTATCTGAGAGGAAGAAAATAGACATGAGATAAATAAGAACATGGACTCAAGCACTGCAAAATGAATCCATGAGGTACAACTCACCTTAAGTCTGTGAGCGAATGCTTGTGCTCAACAAGAGGCTCTTCTAGTACCACATGAGGATTTGTGCAAAAGGATTTGCAGAAATGTACTATACGTACACCACAGTCGCTACCTAGTAGGTATCAAGTCAAACCTCAAAGAAGTAATGGCGAGGCTATAGGCATAAAGGTACTTACAACACATATATTAATAACAGAGCCTCAAACTAAAGCAGTAAGTATCCTTATATACAACAAGTATCAAGATAATAAACAATCAAAAGATATAAAGCATGCTTTTACAATTAAAAATATAATCATGACGCTGCTCAAGTATGGTATGTAAAGATGGCATGCTTCAATCAACAGAGTCGAGGCTCCCAACTAGTATATATAGGTGACATGCAACAATTAGCGTTTGAATGAATGCTTCTAAATAAGTCAAGGATATCTACACATTCTCAAGACCTTACCTCTTATCATAATCGGTACAAGATCTATATATCCCGATACAAAATACACATATCACTAAAATTCGACATAAAATTCATGTATCACTGAAATCCGATACACAATCCATGTATTACATGACTTTGGAGGGAACGATACCAAATCCAAGCATGAAAAGGAGGTTAATAACACACTTATAATCAAATATCCGCTCATCATGTCATGTGCCATAACTGTATTTTGACCGCACGACCTTGCATTTCGTGCTACAATCTCAATCCAAATCAAGTATCCCAATATAACACATATGCATGTGCCCAAAAATTAACAGATAAAAGATGCACTAGGACTTAAGTGTGTGGATATGTGTTCATGGAATTTCTATATGACTACAGTTGATTCAAACAACTAAATGTATCAAGAACAAGTTCCCATGACTTCATAAATAATTATAAACCTAAGCATGATCTCTAACATGAATAAGGGAGAGAACATAGTCAAATAAAACAAACAAATAATTAATGGAGATGAGCACATAATCAAAATAAGGCATAAAATATGTCAATTCTACCCCGGACATGATATAAATTTGATATGTGCGTATACGCTCTATACATAGCATATACACCACCTCCAATACCTTAAACACATAGCAATCAAGTCAAATCCTAGGGGGTTTCCTAGTAACAAGGTTAGCCAAGAGACTTGCATCTTTGCGGGCTAGCTTCAACCATAAATCGCATCAAAACTTGATTTATCTCTCTAATCACGCAAACCAAAGCTAAACATCATCCAAGGAAGTCAAATAATGTTATAGGAAGTGATCCGAAACCAATACCAAAATTCGATAACCCATAACCCGCGGAGTCCAAATATATAATTAGTTTCCAAATTCGTGTCCAAATCGATGGGCAAACCCCCAAAATACACTCTCTTAAAGTGTAGACACTCTCTTATAGACAACAACCCAAAAAACCAGGAATGCAAGATCCATACCACGAACGCGAAACACGCCTCCTAGGTTGCTCCGTCTCTATGCGAATACGACCACTGATATGAGAATGCGGTGGCCTTTCCTCCAATAATTTCATGAACACGAGTTTGCCTTGCGAACGTGAAGCATAAAGATTCATCTTCCAAACACAATATGTGAACACCACCCTGTAGCGAATAATGCAATTAAAAATGAGCTCATCTCCCAAATCCTTCTCCACGATTGCGAGCCTAGCTTCGCGATCTCGAAGCACTGTTGAACACCAGAAACACAACAACTCTAAACTCAGAATGGTCTAAAACCACCCTGGAACACACCTGAGCCCCTCGGGATCCCGTCTAATCATACCAAAATATCCAAACGCTCAAAACACCGCAGATAACATCAAAATCATGAATTGAAGATCAAATCATTCTCTTAACTTCCAAATATTCTAACTTTGCCGAACTCGTGTGAATCACACTTAGACATTCTGTATCACAACTTAACTTTTCAAACAAGTTTCAATAAACCAAATGAATCTGTACAAGGTCTCAAAATCACAACTCAAGTTCGATAACACCAAAGTCAACTTTCGGTTAAACTTATGAACTCTCAAATTCTTCAAATTTCCAACTTTCGACAAATAGAGTCCAAACTTTCTAGGAACATTCAAATTCAAATATAAACATATGCCAAAAGTCTAAAATAACCATACAAACCTATTGAAACCGTCAATTGCTGATTCTTAGGTCATTTACTCAAAAGTCAAACCTTAGTTAACTCTTCCAACTTAAGGCTTCCCAATAGAGAATCATTCTAACAAATCAATCCCGAACCTTGTGAACATAAAATTACAAGTCATAATAAATAATATGAAGCTACTCAAGGTCACCAATCGCTGATACTAAAGCTCAAAATGACCGGTCGGGTTGTTACACATATATATTGCAATATATGTTTTCTCATGTCTTTTTGTTAGTCAAGTTTACTAACATGCATACAAGTCTACAATTATCATATGAACCTACCGAAATCATCAAAATACCTATCCGAGGTCTTTTACTAACAATGTTAATCGTGGTCAACTCTAATAACTTATAAGATTTCAAAGTCAAGTTTTTGAAAAAAGTTATATTTAAACTTTCCGCAAATCAAAACGGACATGCACACAAGTCATAAATCATCCAATAAAGCTATCTAACATCTCAAATCATGAAGTGGGAAGCTAGAGATCTAAACGGCCTATCGGACCGTTACCTTTTTCACCTCTAAAAGATCCTCGAACGGATATAGAAATGTACTTGAACTGGCAATAAAATGTGGATATATAATCCTCATATTGGAATCAGACTCCCAAGTAGCCTCCTCAATCGGCTAACCTCTCCAAAGTACTTTCATAGAAGAAATATCCTTAGATCTCAACTTTTGAACCTGTCAATCTAGAATAGCTACCACTCTTCTTCACAAGTCAAATACTCATCAAGATACATTGTGATGAAGTCAAATACATGTGAATTGTCTTCATGATACTTCCGAAGCATAGTGTAACGACCCGGTCCGTCGTTACGCATTATACGCATCTATTCCTTTATTTCTGTCTTGTAGTAGCTCGGTTAGACTGTGCATGGAGTGTTGGGGTTGGTTCGGGTTCGGAGTGAAAATAGAGTGGATTGAGATTAGTCTCTAACTAGAGCTTTAGAGTTGGAAAAGTCAACCCGGAGTTGACTTATTGGTAAACGACCTCGGAATGCAGATTTTATGATTCGAATAGCTTCGTTAGATGATTTGGGACTTAGGAGTGTGTTCATAATATTTTTAGGATGCCCGGTGTAGAATTAGGCTTGAATTGGCGAAGTTAATATTTTGGCGAATTCCGGTTGATAGGCGAGATTTTGATCCGAGGGTCGGAGTGGGATTCCGAGAGTTGTTGTAGCTTAGTTAGGTCATTTTGGACTTGCCCGCAAAATTTCAGGTTATTTGGAGATGGTTTGGTTGGGTTTTTTATCAAATGCGTGTTTCGGAAGTTTTTGGGAATCATAGGCTTGAATCGGATGAGAATTTATGGTTTTGATGTTGTTTTTGGTATTTTAATGGCTCGACTAAGTCTGAATAACCATGTTTGATATGTTGGTAAGTTTGGTTGGGGTCCCGAGGGGCTCGGGTTTGATTTCGGACGTTAACGAAGAAATTTGTGACTTGAAAGGCAGTTGAAGATGCTACTGCTGGTGTGATCGCACCTGCGATGCTTGGGCCGCAGGTGCGGACATCGCAGGCCCGAGACTGAAGGCGCAGGGGCAGAAATTCATCGCAAGGGCAGAAGAAAGGTCGCACCTGCGAGGTCGCAGGTGCGGGGGATGGGTTCGCAGGCGCGAACTCTGAGTGTTGAGTGGAGGATCGCAGGCGCGGTCAATGTGTCGCCCCTGCGGGCCCGCCGTTGCGTTAAAGCGATCGCAGGCGCGGAGCCTGGGCGTTTAAGTGACTTCCGCAG